>VYXF01010883.1:0-15215 GCA_013397295.1 Polioptila caerulea | reverse complement strand
GCTCGCGCGCCGCTGGGGCAGCCGCTCCCCCCGGCTTGCGCCTTTCAAACGCCGAGAGACGGCGAGAGGGCGGCAACGGCGCCGTGAGGGACGGCGGGCGGCGGTGAGTGCTCCCGGCTGGGGAGAGCGGGGAACGTGCCCGGCCGGGGCATGAGCGTGCCCGGCTGGGGGGCTGCTGTGGTGGACTGCTGGCTGGGCGCGGTGGAAGCGCCGCGCTGCCTCCCCGCCCGGTGCCGGGTCGCGCCGGCCGCAGGTCGAGGGTGCCTGTGAGGGGAGTCGGGGCTGTCCCGCGGGGACCGGGCCGGGTCCCGCCCGGCTGCTGCCAGACATCTTCCCGGCCCGGAGCAGGGACTCGACGTCTTTAGAAAGGGTTAAAGGAGCTGACTTTTTTCTCGGTTAAACTTCCCGAGTTTAGTGGGAAGCCTTTTTTTCCCCGTAGCTAGTTGAATTTCATTCTCCTGAGTAGTTTACATGCCTGTTTGTGGGTTTCTGCCTGCTACGGGTGTGTGTTCTTTATTCTTCATGAGACCGAGTTAAGAAATGAGATGTGATGTTTTACCAGAGAAACACCGTCAAGGCAACGTGAGGCAGAAGTTCTTAATAATTGCTGTGCGAATGATCGTGTAAAACGAAAGCTTACGTAATAAACTCGCTAATGATAATAAACTTGATAATGGTAAGCTCTTAATCAGAGAGGCCAGTTATCGAACTCAGATGGTTTTCTGCTGAAGTTCAGCGGGAAGAAGATACATTTTAGGAGTTAAAGTTATCGAGTGAGCACAGCCCTAGGGAGAGTCATGTAAACCTTCAGACGTGGGAATCGATGGTGAGCTCTTGTGGTGGAAGAAGGAATGCTCGCTTGCTACAGCGTGAGTCAAAGCCTTGTGTGCTAGATTGTATTGTGACCTTTTCATAATTTCTTGAAGAAGCTATTTCCGGCATATCAGATGATACTTTGAAGATATTTTTAAACTGCATAGTTTGGGTCTTTTCCCTGCTAAATTATGTACAATGATTTGAATCCAAAATAGTTCTAATATGAATATCCATGTTCCATCCCACATGGGAATGTGAACAATGCTGGATGGCTACTGGGTTACATTTGGATCCCAGCGAGTTCGAGTGCTCCCCCAGAAGTGTCTGACAGTGCATTTCTCTCATTTAAACTCTGAGTGTATTTTTGTGAGTTTGCTGTCTCTGAATTGTAATTTGCCTTACATTTTTTTTTTTTTTTTGCTAACAAAGGTAAACCTGCTCTTTAACTTAAAGAAGCCACCAATTGCTACTTCTGGTATCCTTCAGAAACCTTTTTCAGCCTTGCTTTTGCATTTCACCTGAAGAGATGCTTCAGGCTTGTAAATGTGATTACCAAACCCCCATATTTTGCCTTACATTGGTTTTGTTGGTTTTTTTTTGGTTTTTTTGTTTTTTTGTTTTTTTTTTTTCACTGTAGTAGAAATTATGTGGGTGGGTGTATCTTCATAATGTGCTGTTCTACTGGTTTATTAAGGTAATTTAATCAGGATTACTACATCATTTGATTCTAAATGATCTGAACTTGCAAGGAGGGCCTTGTCCATTCATGCTTCTCTCTGACAATTAACTCAGCCTTAAAAAGGAAACTTAGAGGAGCTATGAGTGAGCCTAATAACAAATGTGAATATTCCCACTGGGAAAAGAACCCCACTTTGTCCTGTTGTTACCTATTCCTGCTGTGTTGCAGTTAACAAACAGGAAGGAGTTTTGGTAAATTCCCCCAGGAACGAGTATCTGTTAAAAGTGCAAACTTAAAGGAAGTGTGGAATTTACCCAGAATGCAGAGAAGAGTTTCAGAAAGATTTAAAAAAGGTACATCTCATTAATAGTTAAGTAGCTATTAGCATTTTTATTAGAACTAAAGCTTATCCCTAGTATCTTATGGATATGCTCCAGGGAGGAAAAAATCCCCAACTTATCTCAAGTGTTTACATTATTAAATTAGCATGTCTTGATTAATATTCCTTTCAGGTTTTATTTTTACAGGGATTAAATGTGTTGTTTTCAGGCTGCTACTGAACAAAGTTCTGGCTATTCTAGTTTTACAGCCCTAAACCCACAATATTTGTATTCTTTTCTGTGCTGTAACTAAGGAATTTCCAAAACTCTTAATTGTTTTGCTTCAGCAGGTGACTGGTAGAAGAGCAAGACCTGTTCTTGACAATGTCAAGGAGAAAGCTGGAGAATAAAAGCCTTTCTGGCTTGTTGGCCACATCTCTGCAAACACCAATCAAAACAGAAAACTTCCACAATTTTTATATGCTTGAATCAAAAGAGCTAGGAAGGTAAGATTATTCCTATTTATTTTATTGGAGCAAGAGGAATTTCTGCTGCAAGAGAATTCTCTGTCCAATGAGGCAAACCTTTATGGCTGGAGATGGAGAATGAAGTATGTGCCCCTCTCCTCCCCTGTCCCCTTCTTTGCATCACAGTGGGTTTTTTAGGGACCAGGAAAAGAGACAGTGAGGCATAAGTTGCCAGCCTTTTCTGTGTCAGAGAGATCTGGAGGGTTTTCATAGGCATGTAGATTTGGGGTTATCTTCCTTTCCCTGCCTAGTCCACATAGATTCCAGGGGCATGGCCTAAACAAGAGATGACACAGGGGGGATAGTGTAAGACAAAGAATGAGGATTTTGAGTTGGTTGTTCCAGGTGTTTGGGTGAGTTTTCTGAAGTCCAGAAAACAAAGACCTTTTCCCTCCCCTTCCCAACCTCAAGCACTTGGGCCAAGTTTCAATCAAGCTGCTGTTGCAGAGCAGTTTTGCAGCCTGCTTCCCTTGCTCTTGTTTGCAACAGTAAAATAGGAAATAAAACAACAAAGCACCCAAGCCCTTGGTATTTATGACACTGTTTAAGACATACAAGTGAATATGTGTTTTGAAATCACTGAGTTAGTTCATGCCTTGAAAATACTCAGTGAATTGGGTGGAAAGCCATGCAGACATGATGCTGTGATCATGTTTCCAAGCTCCCTGGACAGAACTGTGCTGGGTCAGTCTCACAGCTGTGCCTTGCTGTGCTGCATAAGGATCCTTTGCACCTGCAGCTCGTTTTGTCAGCAGAGATGCTCTTCTGCATGTGGCTTGTGAGCTCTTCAGCCTTCATTGTTCTCTTGGGGTTTTTTCTGTTTTTCTAGCATGTGCTTTATCTGGTACACTTTTATAGAAGTGCACATTGCAGCCCATAACTTTCTTCTTTTCTTAACTTTTGTCAGCTCTGCTTTTGAATTCTAAGCTCTACAGAAGCAGTTTATATGCAGCACCCTCTAGAACTCAGGTATTGTTGCAACGCTGGATTTTCAGACTCTTCGTACTTGTGAGATGATGTCTAAAGCAAACAAAAGTGTAGATTTTGTGTGAATTCCAGAACAGAGTTTTTGATTTTTTTCTGTGCATGCAAAACCAGGCATAACAAGATAAGTGCCAAAACACAAAGAAAACAGAAGCAGGACTCTGTTTTACAAACATATTGTGTTTTCTCCTGGCATAACTACATGTGTATTTTTTCATGTTTTTAAGTGTAGAAATGCTTTTTAAGTGATGTAAAATCCATCTTTTCCTTGTAACCTCTCAAAAGGATTCAATATGCTTTAATTTTCACTTGCAATTTTCTTTTTCCTGTTGAGATTATGTAGTAAATAGTTCTCTTGTTCTCTGCTTAAGCTTCCCAAGCCCCATTTCTTCCTCCCACACCCTTATCTGTTGGGCCCTTTGGTATTTAAGACACTGACTCACGAAGCTGGCAGGTTAGGTTCTGTTTAGTGGCTTAAGTAGTTCTGTCCCTGGTGTGTGCATGGCTTGGCTTCTATTAAAGTAGTTAAATTTCTGTGGTTTCTGAGCTGAGATATGAAAACATCCTGAAATCAGTTTTTCTTGTAGAGCTGGGCTGTGAAGGGGGATGGTTTCACAGGCAAGGAATGGGAACTGCTCCGCTTGCGTCAGGGCAGCACTTCCGAGCTGAATTTCTGTGTGTTTCTGGAGCAATTTCCACAGCTCTAAAAGACATTTTTGTCTTTTTTTTTTGGCCTCGATTTTTTGCCTTAATTGGCGTGCTGCTAATAAACAAGTGGAAATTCTTCCATCTCAAATCTGGAGCTATCACTCTTCAAAAAAGGAGGAGTTAACCCACAGCAACCAGAAGGAAGATGTGCCAAAACTACTGGGGAAGATCTTGCTGTTCTCATGAAACCAACCTGGTTCCCCTTTGTTAATTTTAGAGACACTTTGGGGGCCAGCAGGGGTGACGTGATGCTCAAAAGAGAATGTGAGCTGGAAGGGGGAGTGTTTGCAACTTGGGTATGTTATGAAATTGAGCTCAGAGACTTCAAGTGCTCTGCAGCAATAGGCTGGGTTAACAACTGGGGAAGAACGTGGCTGTTTCAGGCTTACAAATAGTTGCTAAGGTAAGGACTGGGCATGTATCAGACTAAATAACTTTCACCTCCAAAGTTTAGTGCTTTCAAAAAAGGATAGAGAAAAATCTACAACTAGTTGATGTTGCAATAAAGGATGACAGAAGGCCTGTTTTGTTGAATTTATTTTTAAGTTATTGCAGTATGAGTCAAAGTCATCTTTAAATATTTAATAATGTAGGCACTTTTGTACAGTTATTTGCAAATGAAAACTGATTTTTTCCATGAGATACTTATCCCTGTTTTGATTAAATACTGAAGTCTAGATTTTAAAAAAATCTAGACTTTAAAAAAAATTTTTAATTTTTTTTTTTTTTAAGAAGTGTTCCTTTTGAGCTCTGAAATTTTTGCACCAGAAAAAAGGCAAAGCCTGCAAGGCAATGTGGTATTTTCTACTGAATAAGCTAATTTAGTTTAAAGAACACAGCTCAGATAGCTCGTTCTGAGCTGTTTCATTATGTTTGTTCTTAGTATGCTGTGGTAACAACAAATAGAGGTGGACAGGCTTTTTTTTGAACAGATAAATATAGATCATGCACTTAGTACATAGTTTGGTACTGTTTTTAGGACTTTACCCACAGTTGATTGCAGCCTTTCAAGCTGTTTTTTTGTAAATAAGGTTTCTTGTACCGTTTGAGAACACTGCATGCATGCAAGCAGGCATTTCTGGGAATGCAATATTAGTGGCTATAAAATCAGTTTTTTTTCAGGAGCTTATAACTTGGCCTAAAAAAATACAATTTTTTCCTCCTAATTTTTTAAAAGATCAGCTTGGTGTTTTAACTACAGTATGTGGTTTTCTTCTAGAAACATTTATTTGCCAAAATGTGTTTCTGTTTCCATACCCAAACAGTTGGCTAGGAAATAAACAACACACTTTGTGTAACTGTAATTGAGGAAGAGAATGCTAAGTGGTGGGTGCTTTCCTATTAAGATGTTTTGAAACATTTTGCAGATACCTGGGATTTTTGTAGCAGTACTACATGGTTTGTGGAAGGAAATTCTCTTTATGACTACATTTTTTTTTTCACTGAAATCCTCCTGCCCCACCCATGCATTTAAATGTGCTTTGTTTTCCCTGTTCTTTCTCTGCATTTCACAGGGGTTTGCTTTGTTTGTTATTGTCCTGTAGGTGTTGTAATAAGGTTGAAGGTTTTTTTAGTATCTTGTCAACCTGAACAGAGCTCTGGGCAACCTGATAAAACCTCGTGGCCAGCCCTGCTTTAAGCAGGAGGTTTTTAGAGACTTCCAGAAGTCCTTTCCAACCGAATTATTCCATGACCTAACAGTGAGAATGTCCCTGTAACTTGATACTCTGATTTAATGTTTAGCTAAGCTGTATGAAGGGAATTTTACTGGGTCTCACCAGAGCTTCATCCAGCTTAGCATCCTTTTACAGTGCCTGCAAGTGAATGTTCAGGAAACAGTGTAGGAGCAGGCCAAGCATGGCATTTCCCAACACGTTTTTTGTTTGTTTCCAATTATTTGCTCTATCTTCTTATTTCTAATGTTAATTTAGGCACTTTTGATTTCCTGTGTCTCAGTGTTTTCCCTTTTATTTCATAGAGGAAGATGTGCTGTGGTTAGAAAATGTGTAGCTAAATCCACCGGCCAAGAGTATGCAGCTAAATTTCTAAAGAAAAGAAGAAGAGGTCAAGACTGCAAAGCAGAGATTCTGCATGAAATTGCTGTCCTTGAATTAATGAAATCCAATCCTCACATAGTTAATCTCCATGAAGTCTATGAAACAGCAAATGAAATCATCTTAGTGTTGGAATAGTAAGTATGCCTTCATCACATGTTCCATGTTTGTAGGAAAAAATCTTTCAATATGTTAATTTTTTGCATGGGTTGCTTGAATGCCCAGAAGAATTGCAACAGTACTCTGTATACATTAGGCTAATCTTGCATTATAATATACTTTATATTTTTTTTTCCTTTAAGGATGTTTCAGGCAAGCTGACTGGAAATAATGTTCTTGGAATACCATAGAAGGTCCTGCGTGCTTTGATCCAACTTAAATCACAAAAAAGAAATGTCACTGATACAAAGTATACAGATTTCAAAGAGGTTGAGCACATCCGTGCCTGTGAACTTCAAGTTAGCACTTGATGTTTTTTGGTGACTGAAGACTTATAGTTACTTTGTTGGTTTTGAGCTCCTAAATTTAGTGGGTTTGTTGTTTTAAAACTGGCTTTTGGAGCAGTTTCCTAAAAAATTCCTGTATTTTTTACACATGTCCCCAAAGCTTCTATTAGCTCTGAAAAATAAGTCTCATTTGGGAATTGAATTTGCATTATCTATCACATTTGTTGTATGTGTAAATTTTTGTTTGGAATGTAAGGAACAAAAATACAGCCTGTGAATTTAATTCTTTCTAAGCTTTACATTTCATGTACAAAGCATTTGAAGTGCTGTTAATGGTGGTGTCTGTACACCATGATATATTCTTTAGAAAATTTGAAGGAATGTAGCTAGATTATCTTAAAAAGCTTTTTTTTCCCCTGGAACTAGATGATCCCTAACATATTATTTGTTGTTCTAAAGCCTTTTTTTGCAAATCATTTTCTGCAGAGCTTTCAGCTCTTTAGCCATCCGGGTACCCACACATCCAGACCATGATGTAACTTGAGTACAGGAGTCCTGTGGGAGCCAGTGCTGAAAACCTTGTGAGAGCTGAAATCCATGGCATCCTCTGCCCTTCCTCTCATGCCCATGTTGCCATAAAGTCACCTAGGGGAGGTGTTACTGGCACCTCACATAACCTCAGCAGGCTTGTGGCTGGGTTCATTCGTTTTGTCCATTATCTGACTTTTTAAGACTCTCATTTTGCTAGCAATGAAGTTTAGGTGCAGTGATCTGTAGTTTTGAGGAAGCCCTTCCTCCTTGAGAGAGAGAGACTTCAGGCACTCAGAGCAGGCTGAGGAATGAAAGCCAGCCTGAAAGGAGACAGCTGCCACTGCAGCCAAGTGCAGGAATAACTCATAAACCACAGGAACACAGATATTTCCATGCTGCTTTACACTGCTCTGAATTATTTATGACCTGGTCTCATGGTGGAAATTTTAGATTTGACTTGAAAATAAAGGCTTCTTTGATTAGGGACTGATGATAGAACTCAACTTGTGGAAGGCATCTTCCCACTTGCTTGAGGGGATCAGAGGAGGTTAGCAGTCAAAGGCTTTTGCTGCCTAAACTGCTGCTTCAGGTATAAGGAAAGAAAAAGCATCATCAGATTTTTTTCCCCCTTTTCTAAGTGTTTATATTAAGTATTTTAGCATAAATGTGTAAAAAAAAATATTCCCAACCTCTCTGATGTTACAGATATATATTAGATAAACACTTACCACTGAAGACATTTTTCCTCACTTAAGCTTCATAATTTAAACTTAATACATTGGTGTTCTTCAATGTGTGTGTTTCAGTGCTGCTGGAGGAGAAATATTTGACTTGTGTGACCCAGATCTGGATGACAGAATTGCTGAAAGGGATATTGTAAGGCTTATAAGGCAAATACTTGAAGGACTTTGCTGCTTGCACGAAAACAATATTGTTCATCTGGATTTAAAGGTGAGACTGCAGCAGACTTCGTTTTAGCACTTTCTCTTCAATTTATGATGTTCATTGAAGTAATTTGTTAAATATGTAAAAAAGATGAGGAGAAAAGGGAAATTAAATGATATGAAAATGAGATTAAAAGGATAGAGATTAAATATTTTAAAATAACCTTTAGCAATAAGTATTGCATAATAGAAGCTGAAGTGTCATTTAGTACACTGGGCTTTTTTTTTCAGATGGTATTTTATTAATTAGGAATGCAATATTTTCTATTCTAGCCTCAAAATATTTTGCTGAGCAGCGTCAATCCTCTTGGTGATGTCAAAATTGTAGATTTTGGGATGTCCCGGCAGCTTGAGAATTCCAGTGAGCTGCGGCAGATCATGGGAACGACAGAGTATCTCGGTATGGAAGGGCTGCCTCCCAACATCCTGTGGGCTTTTGGGGGAACAGCAACAGTCCATGTAGCACACTTAGCAACTTACCAGCTGACAAAGAACGCCACAGGACAGGGCAACGTGTTTGGAGCTGCTCTTTGTTGAGAGATATTTGCACCAAAAAAAACGGATTATGTCAATAAGTGCACCTCTCAATTTTGTACTGTAGCATTTGCTGTGATACAGGCTGTTAAATTGTTCTGATTGGAACTGATATACCACATTACCATGCACAAAGAAATGGTCTTTGAATTAATGTAGCATCTTTAATGTTGTTCAATATGGTGGTCTAATGAGATTAAAATATTCCTTGGAAAGGGAAAGATTGCTGTTAACGCTTGGCCCTCTCTGAGGGACAAGTTTCCTTCGTGATTTGCCAACACTCAATGTTAAGAGCACTTCATTCTGCAGTGAGTAACTTGCTACCTAGCCTGTGCTAGCAGCCACTGATCCTAAAATTGACTTGGTCATCTTGTTTTGCAGTCTTAACACGCTGAAGGGTTTATTCATTCCCCTTAAAAAGCTGTAAAATTCAAAACCTCTTAGCAGAAAAATTTATGTGCGTGCATCTGGTTAGAACACATCTTGAAACTTGAATAAACTTTAGGCCATGTAGTGCCACTTTTGTGTGAACCAAGTAAATATCTGTGTCTAGGGAAACAGAAATAACTTTTTGCCACCATTGTGGCTTGGAAATAATAAACCTAATTATTGAAACTACATGTTGAGTCTCATAATAATGTTGGCAGAAGAATGCCAGAAATGTAATGTATGATTCAAGGCCATTTGAATAAGATATTTATTAAAGCATTTTTCTTCTCCCCATCTCTTTAGCTCCAGAAATCTTGAACTATGATCCTATTACCACAGCTACAGACATGTGGTAGGTTTTACCTTCATTTTACTGAGGTTTGGTGGGACCCCTGAACAATCTAAGGGCCTGATGCAGCTTCATCTGACTTCCAAGAATCCCCTTCTGTCGGTGGGCTGGCTGATAGAGGGAGGGAGGGGGGTGAGGGGAAGAAGCCCTCAGGATATAACTCAGGCTTACAGGAGGTTATGGGTCTGTTGCACACTCAGTGGGGAATGCAGGTGGCTCCTGAGCCTGTGGAGGGTGGGTGTTTGTTCTGAGGGAATTACAACAGTGACGGGATAACATACTTCAGGTATTACTCCTGGGTGACATGCTTCAGATATTAGCAACTTTAGGGCACTTCCCTCCTCACTTTTACATTGTTAAATAATTTTTTATACAAATTATAAGAAGGATGTAAACTTCCTGCTTCTTCCTTTAGAGAAATATCTGCAGAATGAATCATAAAAAATGACAAGTACCTTGCACCAACCCACAGCTTTTTGTGGCTTTTTAATTTTATGAGCTATGTTAAAGACTAGCTTTGAAATGTTTCCTTTGAAATATAAAATATTCAACATCTTAATTAAAATTCACTGTTAAAAGTTGCTAATTGCTCCTTTGAAATCCTCAACTCATAATAGTGACTAAATCTGTTCATGAATGTTTTTTAATCATGTATTATTTTCCTGCTTTTGTGGGAAGACATTAAAAAAACCCTGTTGATGCTCTGCTCACAATGACAAACCCAGCAGCTGCATGTTTCCACACTGTACTGAGTACTAATTTCTGATCTATCAGATCACAAAAATGTTTTCGTCATGCATCAAGAAACCATCTTAAGATGTATAATAGATTGCATGATCTGTGGTGCTCATGTTCATGTTCTTGGGAGAAACATCTCAGCTAGAAGAGATGGCAACACAACTCAGATGTCAAATGTACACAGAGGTTGATAAAAAGTCTTTGCTCTGTCATCCAGAATTGCAGTGGAAGATGGGTTTTATTTGCATGCAGATTAGAATGTCTGTCATTTTTGCAGCTCTATCATCCAGAATTGCCATATGTCCCAAGAGTGGGATGTGTAAAAGTGGTATTTCCTTTTCCTAACAATCTCAATAGGAAGGAAAGGGTATCTTGAAATGAAACAGTTTTAAAAAATACCTTCATTGAGATATATACACAGGTATATTTCCTTGTGTGTGTGCAGTCATGCTTGAATCACATAAAATTGAGGTGTAACATGTTTGCTGTAATGCTGAGTGTGGGATATGTCAGAAAGTTTGATCTGCAGCACAGTAAATATGCAGGTATGTTGTTTAGATTCTCTAGTAGGTTTATACATTTTGTTCTCCAGTAAGTTTATACATTGTGTTCTTATCTCAGGAACATCGGTGTCATCTCATACATGCTGCTGACAAAAGCATCTCCATTTGTGGGAGCTGATGTTCAAGAAACCTACCTTAATATATCTCAAGTTAATGTGGATTATTCAGAAGAAACATTTTCATCAGTTTCACAGCCTGCAAAAGACTTCATTCAAAAACTTCTCATAAAAAATCCAGAGTAAGTAGCAAACTCCTCCAGGCAAGAATCCTAAATTTGTGGAGCACCTAGAAAAAGTGAATGTTAATTTATGTACTTAACGTCACTGATAAGATTGGTTGGATATTTCACAATGCATTGGTATTTTCAACAGAATATTTAAAAGTGCAGGTTTATGCTTTTCCATAATGTGTGAGCAGAGTGTTGGATTCAATGTCTGGCTAAAATTGTCAGATATTATTTTTGTTATTTTTATGGATTATGTTATCATTAGTCAGGCTTGTTCTTTGAGATTTTTTCAGTTTGAGTTGCTTAATGTTTTCATTCAGATGACAGATTTTTAACAGATTTTATTAAAGTATATGCTAGAAAGGTCACATTCTTTTCTATAATTATTGTAGCTTGGAAAGACAATGCAACCTCTTTGCAGTGCTTTCTTGTTTCCTAACTTACCTTTATCTTTTTCCTTAAATACATATCTTATTATATATTTATACTTGGCAATGTTTTGCCTTGTTCAGTCTTCTAAAAATGTTCTCAATCCAAATGACAAGTTTATTGTTTGTAAGGCACACTCTCTTAGTCTGCATTCTTTGGGAGTCAGGCTCTAATCAAGACCTTGCGAAGTAGCTGAGCTTTGAGAAGTGAGCTGGTCAGGTATTACTGACTGCAGTGCTAGACATTGTCACCTGTGCTGAGACAGTAATGCTGGTCATCTGCAGAGAGCCTCCAGCAGGCAGGAGTGACCCTGCCTGGCTGAGAGAGGCTCTTGGATGGGGGGGGATGATGGGAGGTGGTTCCTGGGAAGTGGCTGCTCTGAGGCAATAAGGACTCCCTATAAAGCCACGTCTGAAGAGTCCTTCCTGTCTTAGCATCTCACATACACGGTTAGTCAGGATCTGAAATGATTCACAGAACTCCAGTATCATGGGGGAATCTTGTCTTTCATGTTTGTGGAACACCTAGAAAAGAGGACTCAATGATGAAGAACCTGCTTTGATAACTCCTAGTGTGGACCTGTGGGATATTTGACATCCTGTCACAATTACTACTTGCTTTCTCATGGGCATCTCAAGAATCTTCATCATATCCTCAATAATAAGCTGCTTTTTTTTTTTTCCCTCATTCCAACTCTTGATGACTATACCTCCTTGAATTTAAAGAGGAAAAGTCTGTTCTCAAAGTCAACTCTGTAAAGTTACACTTGGCTGACTGAAAAATATTCCCATGTTCTGGTGGAGTTAGGGACAAGTAGTGTGTGGGCTCTGTTTACTTGGAGCTAGTTTTCTGGCATGTTCTGTGGAAGTTAACAATGCAGAACACAATTAAAACCTGCAGTAGCACTGTACTAGGTTATCCAGAGGAGCAATTTTCTAAGCCTGATTTGTTTGGTAGGATGTACATTTTGAAAGGGTCTATGCCAGATGAGTTGCAAGAGTAAAACACTAGAACATTTCAGAGTTGATGACATCCTGTTAATTTGGCTATCCTTGAAAGCATAATGGCTGAATATTCATGAGCCTCACTATTCATGATCTGTATGAAACATATGACTTTGAAAGCAAAACCAGTGCCCATTTACATGTACCATGTGGAAAACATTCCAAGGGACCATGCTGCAAACATTCCCAAGGACTATGTTCCTTGTTCTGCTGAAAGCTTACCAGTTCTAGGGTAAACATCAAGTCAATTTAGATGCATGTAGCCAGTACTTAACTGTGTTTTGTGGCAGCTGAGGTAGGGGTGAAAACACACCACTATTGACTCTTCGGTGTCAATTTTGCTTAGGACTGGTGGCATCAGAGCTGTTGTAGATTTTTAGTATTGGTGAAATGAACCTAAGCACCTTTCCCGTTCTCCTCCCGAAGGGACAGGCCCACTGCAGCCGACTGTCTGTCCCATTCGTGGCTGCAGCAAGGGGAGCTGGCGCTCCTGTGCAGCCCTGAAGAAACTTGCTGCTCCTCTCAGCTGCCAGGACACTCAACCAAGTGCTCTGAAGAGCGGAGTGTAAAATCCAGCTGCAATGGTGGCTGCAGTGACAAGGAGGACAAGGAGAACATTCCAGAGGACAGCAGCACGCTCTCCAAGCGCTTCCGCTTTGACGATTCGTTGCAGCATCCCCAAGACTTCATGACAGACTTTGTGTGTTAATGTATAACATGGACTTTTCATGAAATGAATTCAGCATGATCTCTTCCAGTGGTGAAAAAAGGGTTCTGGCTTGCCAATGCAGGCAGCATTGGCATACTGGAAATGCACTTGGATTCTTTTGTGCTGGTGCCTCCTTTTCTATCCATTGCTGGCAGTGGATTTAGCTCCTGAGGAACTGGACTTGTTGCACCAATAAAATGAATTATTTTTTTTAAGAAGATAAAATTAAATATTTTTGCACTTTTCAAGTTCTAGTCAAAAGATGATGCTAGAGTGAACAAACTGAAACCTGCAAATGAATTTAAACATAGCCTTTGCCAAACAGTGGCTGAACATATGCATGCTTTTAGGACTACCCTTAGTAAGAAATTGGGAAGGGAAGCAGGGAAGCTGAATCTTGCTGGTTTACTGGAGTTCCTTGCTAGCACTCTCTAACTTTAAATAGAGGCTAAATTTGGTATGTTTTGGGACTATGGTACATCTGTTGGGGCCATTTGGAAGCCTGTTTTCCCTCTAGGATCACTTGCAGTTCTGCCTTGTAGATCTGGTCCACTTGGGCATTATCATGCATATTCTGTATGCTGTGTTGGATCTCTGCAACACTTGGCATAGAAAACAGGTAGATTGTCAATCCTTGTGCTTGTGGTCCTTGGCTTCTTACCATAAGTTACATTTGAAGATGATGTTTCTATGCTGATGTGAATATTTGAACTTGGTGGTTTGCTTTTATCAAAACTCAGAAATAGTGTGATCTACCTGTATTGATTTATTTAAAAAAAAAATAACAACCAAAACAACCCCCACAAAAAAGCCCCACACAAACAAGCTCCAAAACACAAAGCCTCTAGTTAAAAGTAGTAAAACTGAGTAAACTGAAAAGAACCATTTTTTGCCAGTGAAACTGCAATTAAAAACTTTTCTCTGTGCCTCCCTAATGTAGGAGTGCATCTTGCTGTCAATTAGTGTTGCCCGTAATTACTCAGCTTCATGCCTGCTCTGAGAAATGGACTGCAATCTGTTAGTATTTAAAGACAAACTACCTAATAATTGTTTTAAGCCTTTAAAATTGGTTTGATTAGTGGTATTTTTTAAAGTCCTGTGCCTTCCACTTCCACTTGTTTCTGGCACTAAGGTAATAATGCCTGTGTCAAGTTTTGTCTTAGAGCAAATGCCAGTTGTGCCTTAACAGCCTGAAACTTATTATATTCATAAAATAAGCCCTTTAATCATAACAAAGGCTGGGAGCCTTTTTGGGCAGTGAATTTATTATAGCTCTTGCAGATATTTTGAAAGTAAATGCCAGTTTAAAATATTTTGGGATTTTCCACTCCTCAAAGCTTAAATTCAATTGTCTTTGAATTGGATTTGTTTTCTGTAATAAAATACCATAATCTGATGATCATTTTCAAGTGTGCCTGTGGATTTGTCAGTAGCTGAGTAGATTGGCATTTTGGAATATGATTGAGAGGTGAACCTGAGGAGTGGCAAAAGGTTGTGTTTTATCTTTCTTCACACAAGGAAGAGCAGGTTTTTCCCCAACAGATTTCAGTATAAGGTGTCACCATAATGCATGGGAGGACTCAGGACTGTTGTCTTGGTTTGGGGGGTGCTCATGTTGACAAGGGGAAAGCAGGCTGAGGTGTAAGGCATGTAAAACTTGTGTTTGTTGGAAGATGTCCAAGACTTAATTTCATGTGAAATGAAGTAGCAGGTTTGCTCAGCAGAGACAAAGCTCTGGCAGCTTAGTGTGAGTGAACCATGCCCAGTCTCCTCTGTGTATTAATTCTCATGGAGCTTTTCTCAGTGATATTGATGGTATATATAATTACAGAATTACTTTGCAGGAGGCAGCTGTTGGATTGTGCTCAGGTACTTCACACCTCTACTTTTCAAAGTCATTGGCTTTTCCCAGCTGGAGTCTTACCTGACCTTTTGATTTTTTTTTTTCCTCCATCATGGACTCCAATTTGAACTGGGTAAGTTAAAAACACAAGTTATTCAATACATATGTGGAAGTAAAAATTCACTTAAGGTAAAGAATAAAATGCCAAAAAGCTGTGTAGACAAGGGTAAAAAAAAAAAGTTTTAAAAATTTGTTATAATTTAAAATTCTACCAAAATATTCCTGAATTGAATTGACAACTATTTTTTAGCATCTCAAAAATAAAGCTGATAGCATATGCTAGCACTTTATGACAAAGCTGTTATTCCTTAAGATTTTTATC
>VYXF01010882.1:576-130887 GCA_013397295.1 Polioptila caerulea | reverse complement strand
GGAGCGGGACGGGAGCAGGGGGAGCTCCGTCTTTCCAAAGGTTGCTGCAAACTCATGCCGATGGCGGGGTCTCAATGCCGGCAGTAGCTGAAAAGTCTGAGTCCGCTGGGGGAAAGAGCGCTCTGGCCAGCGGCGGGCGCAGGCAGGGGAGCGGGTAGAACCCGGGCGCCGTGCTGAGCTGCTGCGCAGGAAAAGAGCCCGGGAGGCTGCCCGGCTCCCGGCGGCACACCACGCCACCGATCCCAGTCGCAGAGCGGAAGAGAAAAAACCCCACCAGCTAAAAAAACCTGCCAAACCCCTATTCCCCGCGCCAAAAAGATTTCGTTAGTATGCCAGGGCTATCAACCACCTCCCGTTAACTCAATCACCTGCCATCCGTTCCCGAGGAGCCCCCCTCCCTCTTCTTTATGATGACAATGGGAAAAATTCTCTAAAAAGCCTAAGCCCATAACAGGCAATAATGTAGTACGAAGTCCATTATCTCTGTTGTTTGTGTTGCAGTAGTCCCCTAATACCCATGAACATTTTTATTGAAGCAGAGAAGACTCTTAGTCAAAAGTGATTGCAGAGTGACAAATATGAGAGCAAAAGGTACTGTGGAGATGAAGCCCCAGCCTCTCCTCACCGTTAGCCCCTTACAGTCCCCAAGTAGCAGGACCCCGACACCTATACCCAACACATTTTAACTGTGGCAGGGTTTGCTACCTCCTTGCCTCTGAGCACAGAGCAGTCTCTGGGTAGATGAGAAATGTGGCGAGAGCTCATCAGGAGGGAAAACACAACCAGACATCAATGCTGAAATGAAGAGTGTCAGAAACAGGAAATACCACAGATCCAATTTCCAGAGGGGCTGCTCCATAATATGGGAGTTATGCTGGACAGAAGTCCTGTATCAGCCTGAAAGCAAGGGAATGGAACTGGAAGCTCACTTTTAGGATAGCTCCTTGGTCTGAGCACTGGCTTTGTCACACCTCTCTCAGACAAACCAATTTTCTTTCTGGAGTACATAGGGCAGGCACTTGGACCCTATTCCAGGGCTGTGCACTAAATCATGAGCACCCAAGCCAGGTACCTAGGGTCTGTGCTTCCCCTAGTCACCCTCCCAGTTGTAAATATTGTATCAGTGAGCCATCTACAGAGCAGAGGTAGGGGATCAAGTGTGTTCTGACACCCCTGTGGTGAAAACATTGAGCCAATTTGCATTTACACATGTTCCAAGGCTGTGCTTCGTTGCTACATTTGCAGACTGTTAAAATTCTTATTACTTTGTCTTGAATAATCCACAGATTAACCCAGAGTAATACCCATTAATTTACTGGGATGTGGCATAGTAGGGTAACAATATTTTCCCCAGAGATTCATAGCAGGAACAGTTGTGGAATTTTCTGTGAGTTAATTAAAATTAAAGCCCATATTGCAGGAAGGAGCAGCTGGCCTTAACAGTTCTGTGTTGAGCAACTTTCAGAGAAATATTGTAGAGGTGGGACCTCTACAATACAAACATGTCCCCTTTGAAATGTGCAGCAGCTATTGGTCTCTTACTGCATGTCCTCTATGGTCCTGTCCTTGGTTGGAGGGGATACCTGATCAGGTTTTCTTGTTTGTGTAGGAGTGACTGGAGAGTTGCAGTCAGGATTATTGTGCGCTCAGCTTTGGTTTTGGATGAACCACTGGACACTAAATATATGCTTTGGCATCTTTTGGAGTTATAAAAGTTGATGTTTTTCACAGTTTAATTGCTGCATTACCAGCCTCTGAGTGTTTGGTTTTTTGGGGGTTTTTTTTTGATGGCACTGTGTAATTCCTTAACAATATTCACTTTGATAGTTCACCAAGGTTTCTTACCACTCTTAATGGTGTTGGGTAGAAAGAAAAGCATAACGATTGGTCTGAGTCCTGTGGAGAGCTAATCTGCCAGGAGTCTGAGCTGCCTCTCTTGCTACGGTGTTGAAGATGCTAGTTATCTGAGCCCTGACACCTGACAGCCCTTTGCCTTCTGACTTATGATTTCACTGGAAGACCTTTGCTGAAGAAAGGATTTTTATTCCTGCCAAATCTTTCATTCAGAAAGCACATTCAGAACCAATGTGCTGTCTGGCTGTTGCTCTGTCCTTAAATTTGCCTAAAGGAGTGTGTCAGAGCTTAAACAATGGCCTTTCCCAAAGCTTTCTGAAGGAAGTGGATTTTTTACCCCAAGAAGTAGAAGCCTGCAGAAATAGAATTTTCTGCTCTGGGGCAGAAGTATTCATTACCTTTCACAGCCTTTTAAGCCCATGTGCACATTCAATGTGTTTTTCTTTGCATTGAGGGGTTTGCTTGCATTTACTTTGCAAGCTTATGTGAAGATGAGCAAGTATGCTCTGTACCTATTCAAGATGTTAATTGTATATTCAAGTATATTCAAGAGTGTATTCCAGATAGATGTTAAAAGCCTTCTCAAGAGGAGTTAGAACTTGATAAAACAGCAAGAAACCTTGCAGTGTCTTGGTGTAAAGGTCTTAAAGCTCTGCTTGGGGTGGTGAGGCATCAGGACGAAAAAGAGTACAATGCTGTGCAGTACCAGTGCAATGCAAATTAAGGTCTGTTTTTGACATAGAAAATGGAAGGGGATAAACTTGGGTTACCATTGTACAGGTCATGAATTAAATAACCTACTTATTAATAGTAGGGCAGGATAGTGAGGCTCAGGTACAGTCAGTCTTTCCTGCGTGGAGATTCTTGAAATTTTATGCAGTGGCAAGATCCCCTGGGAATATTGTAGACTAAAACACACTAATGACTCAAAGGGAAAAATATGTATTTTAGTTAAACATAATCAGTGATCTGGTTTTGATTGCCAGTTTAATAAGGCCTCCTGGTGGAAACAGTGCTTTTACCAAAAAAGCAAATTGAAACTGCAGAATATAAGCTGTTCACATTTTTAAGATGAGGTCCAGCCTTTTGCTGTGGGTGTGGCAGTCAAACTTGAAGATTCAGAAAGTTTTGAAAAACTGTATGTCAGTTTTGGAAATGTTCTCCTTTTGTTCATATGTATGTGACTGTACTTGAATGTAGGAATGTTTCTGATTCTCCCTCCTTCTACTCCCTCCTTTCTTCCTTGCCCACGTGCATGAGTTGAACAAACTGTTGTCCATCACAGTTTAACAGGTTATAAGTGAATACAACCAGGTTTTAAGTGAATTCAGGTATTGTGCCTCATATTCCAGGTGGTAGCAAGGGGCCCATGACCACCATTGTTTTGACTTGGAGAAGCTGCTGCTTGGGCCTCAGTAACAGCTTGAGCACTTTCTTTCTGCTAGTCTGCTGCAGCTGTCAAGCAAAAAGTGTTGGTTCATGCACCCTTTATGGTATGAGAAATTAAATTACATTAAAGTATATGAAAGGTTAGAGACTTAGAGACTTTGTAGTAAATGTGAAGGGATGACATATGAGATCTTGGTTGCTGAGTAATAATTCTCCTACTAGCATGTTGACAATTGATCTGGAAAAAGTTTATTCCTACATTATTTTACAATTTGAGCCTCAAAATGATTGCTTGTTGTGCTATTCTAGCAAAGGAAAGGAAAAGTCTCCCTGAAGTTACTAATTCATCAAGCCACCTTCCTGCAAGGCAGTGCCTCCTGCAGGAGCTGTCTCTGGACACATAGTCCTGTGACCATCTAAGCTTTTTTGGGAGAAGCCTCTGAGCACTTTGTCACAGCAGAGACCTGTATCTTCTTGTAGAGCATTTTGGTACTGTGTAGATAAAATTTCCTCATTTGGGGAAATGCTNACCCCTCACAAATTTTTTTGTTTGAATCTCATTTTTATTCATCTATACTTATGTGAAAGAAAATCTTTGGGAGAAGTTATTTGGATTTGCTAGTGGAGCTGCTAAGAGAATTTANAAATGGCAAAGCTCCAACTGGCATAAGAATGAAATTTTCTTTAGAAGCTGAAGCTTCTGATTTGAAATGTTCTGGTGCTCATTTGGAACAGTGAGTCACCTTGCCTTTTGAGCGCCCNTTCTGCTGTAGAACCTCGCAAGGAGGTGTTTTCTTGACATATGTTTTAGGTTACCTCCCTGGTGGTAGGAAAATACTTGTCAAAAATGTATTCAGTAGTTCCTGAGGTTAATCTCAGGAGCTAGCAAATTACTGGAAACTGTTCTCATGTACCTTATGAGAACAGTTGAAACTGGTAATGCAAAGAAGTAAAAGTTATCTATTGTGGAACTATATTTAATGACAGTTTGGACTCATTAGGTAAAACTTGAAAAGTACACGTTAATTGTCATTTGATTTCTTTCCCAGTAACTATCTATAGGTGCAAAGATACAATTGCTTAAACTGTTCCTCTGAGGTTTTTTGTTTTCTCATCATTTTCTAAGTGTACGTTGGTTCTCTACCAGTTTCAAAATCTCAAACTGAACAGTCTGCAATTTGAATCGCTCTTAAAATTCATTAGTGTTGGTACCTAGTATTAACAGATACTAGCTGCTGGCAGACTGCAATCACCCTTATGTAGCTCTTTCTCATCTACAGCTACCTGTGGGAAGAATACAAGATGGTTTCTGTATCACCTGTTGTAGGTTGTTTTGATGGTTGAGAAGTCATTATTCTCAAGTATGTGTAAGTAATTGTACTGTATAGGACACAAAATTATTCTAACATTATAAATAATATGCAAATGCCTTTACACAAACAAATTCATTTGTACTGGTGATTTCTTTGTACTTTCATAGCAAAAGTTGATTGTGTTCTCTTCTTTTTATTAGAAGCACCAGATTGCCTGTAACTGTTTTTGCAGTATTTGCCTTAATTCTGCAACTGTATAACAGCAGAGCAGCTGTAGTAGTGCTGATGCTTGTAGAAGCTTGAAATCACTGAAAATCAGATGTGTAAGATATGTACTTGAGAACTCATGCCTTTCAAGTGATAGCAAAGTCCCAACAACAGAAGTTTGCACTTAATAGAGAGCATCTAACTGTCCTGCACTCGGGACTGCAAGTCCTGCAAACATAGTCCCTGCGTATCGCAAACATGCGGTTGGACCAATGTGTGTCAAACAGTGAGTTTATTCGCAAGTTACTTAGGCATGTGGGTTTTGTAACTTTATTTTTGTATTAAAAGGAAATGCTTTAGAAGCCTGCTGTGGTGAAAGGCTGTGGTCTAACTGTCCTCAGCTAATCACACATTCTTATCACAGCCCACCTCCTGAACCAGTTGTGACTGGTTCAGTTTATAGGGTTTTTCCACTACATAACCAAACCTTCCTGTAAACAAATGCCCCAGCACCCAGAACCTTAAAAATCCACTTTTCCTCTTATTTGAGCTAAATAAATAATAATTAAATCTTAGTAAGAGCAGTACATGTTTGTATAAACAAACTTCAGGGACATGTGAGCTATTGGAAGTGTAAAATCTGCAATCAAGCATTTGAAAAACCCCTGAAACTGAGAGGTGATGATTTAGGGTTGCATGCAGGCAAGGGGTTTGCTGTGTTTTCTCTCTGTTTTTCTGAACTGCATGAACAACATCTTTCACTTCTATGTAGGAGACACAAAGAGTGAATTCGGGGATCATGTAATGAGAGATCTTGGCTCCTTAATGCAGTCAAGCACTTGTCTAGCAGAGATAGTGGAGATCTGTGTAATATCCAGATAAAATCCATAATGCTACTGAAATCTACAGTTACTGCATTCCAAAACTACCTTTGTAGCTGTTTTATTTCACCTTGATTGAAACCAAGCCTTAACAAATAATTGCATGAGATTCCATGTATTTCTCAAACAGAGTTTAACTGAAGACTAGAAATCACATCTTTCTTCACATTGAAGAGTAACATGGCATTGAAGGCAGTAATTAGTTGCTTTGACTTCAATATACAGCTTCTAACATAGCTTGAAAGGTATGCCATTAGTAAAACAGCTGTGGTTGTTAGAACTCAGCCTGGTATATTTTCCTCCCCTTACCATGGCATGAGCCCTAGGAGGCAGTCCTGTTGTAACACCATTTCCCTTTGGCTTGGCTTAACTCTTTCATAAAGCTTAGCTTTCTGTTTTATGACAGAAAAAAATGTAACAAAGTAGTATTTATTGTTCTATATAAAAGTGTTCCTACTAACACATTGAAAAGCAGAAAAGTGATGTTTTAAGGACCTTTGATTTTCTGAAAAATTTATATGAACAGAGAAATTATTCAGGTTTTCTAGACATCTTTGTACAGACTGTGGAAATGCTGGAGAACAAACACAGACCTTATAAAGACAGCTGGAGGAAAGCTTTTATTGCCATCATCATTACAGACACAGTGAATGTAAATGCTGCAGGGGCATATCTCCAAAACCTAGGGCAGTGTTTTGCCCAAAACCAAGCAAGTGATTTATCCCAATATGTCTACTTCCTATTTTTCCACATAAATTTGAAAGGAATTGATTTGTGGAACTGGGAGATTAAGAGTCCAAAGAGATCTGAGAATTTTTCTTTGAGAAAATACTTTATCGGAGCTTCACATTTGCGGTTTTGCTTAACTTTAAAAGGTGTCTTGTGTTCGTGATCATTGTGTTTGTTTTCTTTTTCTTAAATTACAATGTGCAGGTTTTTCAGACTGTGTCACGGTGCTGGTGGATTTCTTCAATTTCTGCACATGTGAACCTTAAAATTGTTTTTATTCTCATCTGACTTCTTCATTCAAAATTCTTTGTTCACTTTTTAAAGTTTTGTTTAATTGTATCTTAAAGCACACCACTTCAGAATAATTAATTCTGGATTTGTTGGTTACATGAGACCTGTAACAAATGACTGAAAGTAAAAATTAACCAAACCTATGAATTTACTGCACAGGAATGCTCCTAATTAAGCCTTAAACGCGGTGACAAAAGACATCTGTGCTTTATATGTCAAAAGCCCTGTTATACCCCTAAGCTTCTGTGCTAAGGATGCATAGCTACTTTTGACATGGCTACCTTCTTCTTTTTGCAACACAGACTTGGATTAAAATACAATATTCCTATTGCCTATCTTGATTCAATATTCAGAAAAAAATTAAGACAACCAGACTGATATAAAAACACTAGCAGTAAGGCAAAATGAGCCTTTAAGCACTAATACCGGATAATTATTTTGGATTTTTTTTTTGCTGTTACAGCTGACACTGAGAGCAGGGGCGTCTATATGGATAAACATACAGCAAAGTAAATTGAAGATCAATCTGTAGCCCTTTCTTAAAACAAATTTATGCTTTCTTTCCTTGGTGCTTGGTTGAAGCCCACATTTTGTAGTTGAAGAAGAGTACGATAAGATAGTACATGGAGCTCTTCAGAAGAAGGATGATATATACTAAATATGCTGTCCTGTGCATTAACTGATCTGTAACAAATATAAGACAGAAAAGACTTGTTTAATGTCAATGTTGTAAAGCATCCTAAAAAATGATAGAAATGGAACAATGTAGTCAGCTTACTGCTGCAATTACATTCACACCAGTAATAAACACATAACACATAAGCATAAACACAGACAAGATCTGTTCTGTTCTTCAAATGAGTTTACATTGCTAATGAGTTCTAGACATAGTGGGTTTCTTAGTACTAAACTGACTCTCAGTGTCACTGGGTTATTATTCCTTGTCAAGACAAGAGCATAACTGTAGTGCTTCCAGCACTTAGTACAATGTTTGTTTAAATCCTTTTGTGTTGTATCTCTTGAAGATAGCTGCTCATGATTCTTTCTAAATACCATTCAAGCAAAAAAAAAAATTTGTCCAAAGTTCTGAGCAATTGCTAGGCTAATGTAGCATCATCATTGTTTAACTACTCCAAGTGTTTAAAAAAGTGGTGTTTAACGCAGGCTAATAATCTAGTAGTCTAAACAACCTCTGTAGCATCTTAATAAAGCTACCTGATAAAGGTTGGAAAGCCCCTTATAGAAAGTTAGTTCAGAGTAGCGCTGAAAGATTTTTGAATTGCTGACCCCAGACTTGAAAGGTTTCCTGTGTACTACTAAGAAAGATAATTTTTGTGATGTTCAGATCATACGTAGCAATATTTAACTCTTGAATGACATGCATCACTTTCCCACATTTTATCACATTAAATTACCTCTATTAAAAACTGTTCTGCAATCCTCTTCCTGAGGAGCAGTCTTCACAGAGTATACTGGAAAGAGAGTTTAAATACCCAGTTAGGCTTTTTAAAGTTCTAACAAACATGAATTGAGAAATAGGGGAAAAAAGAGGCTGTACAGGAACAAGGCTGGGAAAATGGGAAACTAGTATTAAGTAAAAAACCAGAGGCTTAAGATTAGTCTGCAAAGCAGATATTCTCAAGTTGGATTCATTTGCAGAAAGAATTTGAAGAGGAGAAATGCTCAAAGAAGTTGCTGGGTATTTGTTGCCGTAAATGGGAGATGTGTCTTTGCCCTTTCAGGAATGTGTCCATTAGGTCGTTCCTTGGCAAAGACTCTTATTTAGAATAGGAGTCAGTTTGACCACCTGATCTTATCAGTGAAGAAGCTGAAGTCCATTTACCTTCACAACTTACTGTTATCAGAAACGCAGAATAAACTATTTTGGAAGAGACTTCAGTTAATGCGTTAATATGTTAGGGGTTGTTCAACAGCAAAGAATAATATTGAGGAATTGTATGATCCTAACTTTCCTTACTGGGAATATTGCTGCTGTGTTTTCTCTAAAATACATTCTTTTTGTTCTTAAAAATTTGAGTTTGTTCTTGTTTATGTTGTTTGTATGCATCGATACAAACATGAAAGACATTTATATTGCATCTCTAAATACATTCTCCATCGAAATAAGCTTAAAGTATATTTTTGTCAAAATATAATTTGAAGGTTGAAACGTAATTGTTGTTTATGGCCATGCTCTCACTCATTTGAGTTAGGTTAATTTATAGTAAGTTATGCAGAGGTAGGTGTGGAGAGAAGATTAATCTAAACCAATTTAGACCACTTTCCTTATAGATGATTTAAACAATTTGCATTGAGTATAAGTTACTTTTTCTTTAAAAATGCATTATCTTTCAGATTTGACTTTGCATAATCAATCTTTCCACAATTAAAAACAAAATCTTATTTTTATACATGGCTATTAGCTTACTATTTCTGGATTGTGGGTAAGTAATATTTTTAAACTTGTTCCACATCCTCAGTAACCTCATTTTCAACTCCTTAGTTTTTTATAGCTGTTGCTAATGTCAGGGGGACCTGTAAGCTATGAGACCTAATACTATTTCCAGAAACTTCTGTAAGATGGAAAGTTACAGACATATTTCAATGTAGATCTGTTGAAGCTGTGGTAGTTTACACCTTGATGAGGTTCATTAGTTTAAAATAATTATTATTTTTCTGTTACAATGGGATGTTTACTTGGGGATCATAATACTGGCTGAGTTACTTTTCCTGGGAAAACTTTTGGTAGTTTCTCCTGTTGTGTACCATAGCTATTGCGCCTAGGAGCACAGATGTCTTCATCAGTAATAGAAGCATCATTACTCTAATTTTATTGTAAAGAAAAAATTATGTTTATAATAGCACATCAAATTACATTTTTAACGTGTAATATACCTTGTGTTGGCAGTGAAGCCTTTTCCTCTTCATGCTCATATTTGCAGTAGTAATTCTTGCCTTCATTCTCTGCTGGCACAGTTAACCAACTGGCAATTGAGTATTCATCCTCTTTTGTGGACTGCCAAGTGTCACCTTTTACTACGTTGTCTGTTACCTCCTTTTCATCATCAGTCCATGTCACCCTAATAACTTCTGGGTAGAATTTCTCAATAAGGCAAACATACATTATCTGATTTTCATGTTTTTGCTGAAGGATTTCAGAGTTTGCTGGTGGAGAACTTCCTTTTGCTGGATGGGTTATAGGAGGAAGAAAGTTAATAAAACAGCAACAAAATAAATGCCTTATTAACAAATGTAAATGTAAATGCTCTTTTGAGAAACATTAAGAAACTGAAATACTGTTGAATATATCAATAGTTGTTAATCTCTCTTGAAACTGAGTTAGAAATCTTCAGGTGGCTATACAAAACCTGTGAAGCATTACTGGTGTCAGAAAGTGTATCTGCCTGTTCAAGTCTCTGACAATTATTAAATAATAGTAATATTTCCTGAACAAGCTTCATTTATTCAATAAGAGGAATTTAGTATTGCTTTACAATATTTATGCAGAAACAAGTACATTAAAATTTTGTCCACAGAATATGAAACATAGACCACTTACCTTTAAAATCTTAACAGTCTTATGTCCCCAGTATAAGTCCCCACTGCTGTATAATGAATATCTACTATATCTATTAATTTTTTAAAAGTCAGTATTAATTTTGTGATATTTCTAAGGAGGTGAGGGAAGGGAAGACAACAATTGCTCTGTTTTTAAGGCACTCCATGTATTTGCTAGGTGAAGATTTTTATCAAGACAGGAAAATGGAATCACAAAATGCCCTAGACACCAAAGGCTGGCAATGCCATTCTACCATACTAGATCTCTTGAAATGATGGAATTAACACATCTGAAAATGAAATACCAAAATTAAGCTAAAGCAGAAGAACATACTATAGCTGGATAATATTTTCACAGCTAAACAGCATGTCTAGCCAGAGTTTTCAGCACAGGTGTTGTGCTCTGGGAAACATGCTCAATATGAATATACATGGATATAATTTAAATTAAAAGTGAGCTGTTTCCACAAGCTAATTTGACATAATTTCTATTTCATTTGCTTCTCTGAATTAAGCCTGGATGCTCTCTGGGTTAGGAGACAAAATCATCCAGAATTTTGTCCACACTGAGATATGTTTTGATATTATTTAAGTGGATAGTAAATTTAAGGGTCTGATTTAGGTAAACATTTCTGCAGTGAGTGCATAGGCAGTGCTCACAGACAATCACTTCTGTTTATACTTAACTGCAAGTGAAGGCTGAATACAGTTTTCAAAATTGACTTTCGTTACATAGAAAGTACTGCGTAAGACTTTTCTTTAAGGCAACAGAGACATTTTAGGTGTTCCCTTATCCCACTTTTTCTCTTGAATTCCTAGGTAAATCTCTGCCACTGAATTTGAGCAAGTAGATGCATGGGGTTTAAGCTGTGATCGGAGTGATTGGTGCAGTTTTAATGCATTGGGAGAAAACACACTACAATAAAAAAACTATTTGCCAAAAATCTTCCTTTTTATTTACTTTTCTTTAAATGGTTGTTCTAGAGAAATTGTCTACATTGAAACAACTTACTGATTCGTTGAAGTATTTCAAACTTGATGTTTAAAGAGAAAGATGAGCCATCTACCTTCAAAACGGTGTCTACCTTCCTTATATTAAGAATTTCCTTCATTTTAGAGATGTCATTAAAATGACAATGTGGACTGAGTTCTGTTGTACTGGAAATAAAGTTGCCAACAACTTTGTAGTTCTCTAACATTAATTTAGGAGTTAATTTTGTCTGCTTTATGCATCAGTCCTCCCAAGGATGGAAGATTAAAGTAATTTCTAAAAATACCTGTTTGTTCCAGACATGTATATTTTCACAAGACCATGAAGTAGCCCTTGTCCCAGTGATATTGCACACTGAAAAGCTTCATGACTATTTCAGAGGTTTCTTTTAGATTTTCAAAGTTTAGTAAGTTGTTCTAACTAATTTCAGTACATATAATAGCTTAGTTTGACATTCTCTTAGGATATCAATTCTAAATGGGGCGGTGAGAGAGATTCTTCCAACTGCTACTTAATCCTGCTCATTTTAGAGACTTCTGTTATGATGGAATAATTTCCACCTCTGGAATTGCCAATGTCATTCCATTTACTGTAAAAACACCCTAGGTGCATAGCTTACATGAAACACCTAAATCATACCACAAAACTGAGGACACACAATGCTTGAATTATTGCAGCTGTGTGCATGCATTGAAGTGTCTCATGTACGTATATGGGTAAATGGATGACAGTGGAGAATTGAAAGAATTGAGATTTGCATCTGTCTATCTGTCTATCTATCTATCTATCTATCTATCTATCTATATCTTTTTATGTGAGAAAAAATCTTTGTATGCATGTTTCTGAAAAAAAGGATGAAAACTTGCAGAATTGGCTGTAGGTTTTGATGTATTTTCTGGCTGATCTGCAGAGTCTGAAGTTAGCAAGACAGTTTACACTGGCTTTTCTGGGCAAATGATTTGATTATTTCTGAAGAATTTTAAAGTAATGAACTCGCACTCCTCTGTCAGTTTTGATTCAGCCAAACATTGAAAAATGTTGTAGTTTACCTTTTCAAACAGTTTTCTAAGGCAGGTTTTAAGAGTTATATATGCCTTACTTTTTCACAAAAAATATAGGTATGAGCAGATATTTCTTAAGTTAACATTTGTCTTTTCTCTCATGTAACAATGCAGGGAGGCTGTAAAACATTGTTCAAACAAAATCCTGGAGTTAGGTTCATAATTAATGAGCTATTGAAAAATTAGGTTCAATATATATGTTTATATAGATTAGCTGTCAAAAGTTTTCTTAATGAAACTCCTCTGCAGTTTCTTTATAAGTATCTATAAATAAAATTTATAAATAAGGTCACTGTATTCTTAAAATGAAATTTTAATTCTCACTACTTGGACGATCCCACAAAATGGAGTAATTCTCATACGGAGTATTTAATCAAATAATCAAATGGAGTATTTAATCAAATTAAGTCAAATTCTCAAATGGAGTATTCTCAAAATAACTCAAAGCTCCTCTGTTCCACTTCAAGCCAGTGGGACCTAAGGGCACTCAGCAGACTCAGCTCATAAACAGCATTCTTGTCCTGCTTGACAGTGACTTCAGGGATTACAACTGGTAACAGTATAGTATAGTCCTGACCTATGGTGAGACTTTTCAGATATCTTAAAGAGTTGTCAGCCTTCTTTCCAAAGCTTTCCCATCAGAAAACTTTTAAAAACATAAAGCTGGGAAAAAACTTACTGGAGACAATGAGTTTTGCACCAGAACCAAATACCAAATACTCTCCAGCACTGGTATCTTCCTTTACAGCAACTGCCATCTGAAGGATGGGATGACATGCAAAGAGACCTGGACAAGCTCAAGAAGTGGGTCCATGGGAATTTTGTGAAGTTTAGCAAGACCAAGGGCAAGGTTCTGCACCTGGGTTGGGGCAATCCCTAGTATCAACACAGGCTGGGGCATGAACAGGTGGAGCAGCCCTGCCAAGAAGGTCCTGGGGGTGTTGGTGGATGAGAGGCTGGACATGACCCAGCAGTGTGCACTCATAGCCCAGGGAGACAAATGTGTCCTGGGCTGCATCAAAACCAACATGACCAGCAGGGCAAGGGAGGGGATTCTGCCCCTCTACTTTGTTCTGGTGATACCCCTCCTGGAGTGCTGAGTCCAGCTCTGGGGTCCTCAGCACAGGATATTGACCTGTAGGAACAAGTCAAAAGGAGGCCAACACATGGATCAGACCTCTCCTGTGAGGAAAGGCTGAGAGACCTGGTATTGTTCAGCCTGGAGAAGAAAAGGCTTTAGGGTCACCTAATTGCTCCCTTCCAGTACCTGAAGGGAGCCTGCAAGAAAGATGGAGAGAGGCTTTTTTACAAGAGCACCTAGTGACAGGACATGGGGGAATGGCTTCACACTGAAAGAGAGTAGAGTAGATTAGATCTTAGGAATAAATTCTTTACTGTGAGGGTGGTGAGGCACTGTAACTGACAGTCCAGAGAAGCTGTGGATGCCCCGTCCTTGGAAGTGTTTAAGGCCAGCTCGGATGGAGCTCTGAGCAACCTCATCTAGTGGAAAGTGATCCTGGCCAAAACACTGGGGTTTAAACTAGATGATCTTTAAGGTCTCTTTCAACCCAAGCCATTCTATGATTCTATGATTTTGGCCAGAAAAGTACCAGATTTAACAACTATAATTACGAACAATGAGATTCTCTTGATTTGGATTCATGAAAGTAGAATATTTAGATTCCATCTCAGTTAATGCCGCTATTCACAAAGACCCTTATCCTAAGTCCTGGTTTTCTCCGTTTCTTAAGGATGTTAAGTTCTTAAATGTGAAGTAACTACAGCCCTTTTACTCTAATAATGAGTCAAAAGCCTTGGTCTCATAAAGACAAATTCCTACAGAATTAGAGTGATGCTTGAAAATAATTTATTTTAAACTGTATATAGGAAAAGCATGGCAAATACCTGATTAGGCAGGTAAGGGTTTTCACTAAAAACAACACGCTTATCATGCCACAGATATTTCCATTGAATTGTAAGTATGATTTGCGTAGTTCTTCTGGCATAAATCATTAAATCAATCTTTGTTTGATATGTTAATATAGGTTTAGGTATTAACCAGGCTTGAAACACTTGGTAGCAGTACTTCTTCTGCCTTGTATTTGTAAAGTTGTTCACTTCAGGATTATGGCATTATGTGGGAAGAGGGAAAAAATACTTTTGCCTACCTCTTTCTATGAAAATAAAAGCAAGAAAAGAAAAAAAAGGATCACTTCTTCATTAAGCAATTATTAAGCAGTAATTCACCATAATTAATTAACTTGTTAAGCAGTTATTAAGAAATGAGAAGAACATTTGGAGGTACTAATTTACTTCTAATGCCAAAGTGTTGTGTATGTAACAAAATAATTATTAACAAGTTATTTCACTTTTTCTAGTCTAATTCAAAAAGATTGTTTTGCAATGCCCATTGCATACTTCTCTTTGTATCTGTATTAGAAAGAGGTTTTCTTTCTTCATGCTTAATTCTCAGCTGCTTGATTCCCTGTTAATTCCTTCAGTACAGATGGAGGAAAGAATTAAGTCTCTGAAAACTATTATAGACCATTTTCCACCAGATTTCTAGGAAAACTATGATCAAATGTAGCTTTAGGCATGTTTATGATCCTAAATCACTGCATTACAAATACCATAAGGATGAATGTGGGAATGGTGAGCTGGGAAAGAAAATCCTGCACAAGGAATGGTGCTGACTGCCGCTCTAAGTGGGCTGAGTGACATCTGAGATGGTATAGTACTCATCTATATCACCTCTCTAAGCTCCTGTAGCTTATTGTATGAACAATATACATCCAGCTTACAACATACAACTCACCTGAGACAACGAGTTTTGTGCCTGTGCCAAACACTTTGTTGTAATAACCAATCACAGTGAATAAAGCCTTTACAAGATCAGTGGCTCAGTTGTGTTTGCATGGGTAAATGGTACTCTAAAGAAAATCAGGTTTGTTGTATAATCAATTTTTAGACCCTAGGAAAGTAAAAAATGAGCAGTCACCTAAAATAAACTAAATTTTAAAAATAAAAAGAAAAGGAAAAAATATGGAATTTTTGGAGGGCTTGTAAGTTATTAAATGAACAGGATTAATGTCAACTAATTTGAGCCATCTGAAAGTTTAGGTGGACAGTGCAGATGGAGCACCTTGGCTCCATCTCTGCTTTCTGGAAACAGGTAGCATCTCCGTAAGATTTATTTGATCAGATGCTGGCAGAGTAACTTGCTCCTTGTACACTGCCATAAGATCAGACTGAGAACTTGTGAACATTATGCAGAGATCTGAGGAGCATGAGACTATTGACCAATATTATTGTTACCAGTAACATAAAGCAAAACTGCATCGATTGGCATCAAAATTCCCACTAACAAGGTACACCATTTTCAGCTAGTCAAAATTAGGCAAACTATTTTCTTCTCAGATGCTTAGCTGAGACAAATTACAGGCAAGTTTCACAGCATCTAGGGTTTACTTGAAGCAAAATATTTTGAATAGCAGTAATCACTGATAATAAGCAATTTCTGCAAAAGCTAGGAAGAGAGAGCAGTGTTTCAACTCTGCCTGTCTTAAAAGGTGCAACTTACTATTGTGGGCATATCTCAGATAACCCTCTAATTTTCATTTATAGTCAGATACAGTCCAAAAGAAAAATGTTTTGCTTTTCAAAGAATGTGTGTAACACGGAAGTTGGACATACTGTTTTCAGAATGAATTAGGAATATCACAAAGGTCAAATGTGTATACTTAGAGATAAAAAATATTTTTCTGTTCTCCAAATGCTGTCTTTGTCATATTTAAGTTGGTTTTTACATAGAAAATCATAATGGGATAAGTTATACATCTCTGCTGCAATAGCTGTTGTGTTTCCCCTAATTTTATGCATAGAGACTGATTACATTGTGTTCTGCAAATGCAAATGGAAATGCTGTTTAAAGGGGAAATAATGCAAAGTATTCAGAACAGCTAGAATTAGAGAGAATTAAAATAGCAGAGCACTTCCTGCCAGCCAATATCTAGCTGTATTGAAAAGCATTTCAGAAGTAGTCAAGTTTTACATTTTGTACTTACTTGAAACTCTAAGTTCAGTTCCACTTCCAAATATTTTGATGTCAGGATCCCACAGTCTGATAATGCCTATCAATATCTACTGCACTGCACTTTTTTTATATAGGCTACAGAAAAAGTCTCTGATTTAGAGGCTAGTGATACATCTGACTGAGTGCTATAACTGAAATTTCAACATTGACTAGAGTGCCATTTCTAGAAATCACTTTAATTTTTGTAGGGAGCAAAAAATTCTGAAAATTTTTGGTCAGAGGCAGGGATAGAAAATATTTTAAATTTCTCTGTAACTCTCCTCAGCAGTTGGCCATTTGACTTAATTATAGCCACCTTGATAATATAATGTAGTTTCTGAGTAACATACTGTAGGCATTGCTATATGCTTTATACTGAAAACAGCATTCATCCTTTTGATTGCCTAGCTTCACCACAGTTAAAAATAATACAAATGCAAAAGTAAACCAGTTGCTTTCAGTAGGGCCAGGAACTAGAAATTTATTACACTCAGGGAATTTTTCTTTCCAATCAATTTAGACCAGACCACTTCCATTAATAAGAAACTTTTTCATTTCTCACATGCTGTTCTGAGAATTAACTTTCAAGCAGTTCACTTATTTTTCCCAAGAACAGGATGAAATCATCACAGTATTTAAATCTATCTACCCAACTGGGGCACCATGCACAGTTTACAAACAAAATATGATTTATCAGGGAGAAATTAATTTTTCTCACAGTCTTACATTCTTGATTATCTGAGAACCTGAATGATTCTGTGAAAATCATTTAAATTATAATGGTACTTACCAGAGACAATTAGTTTTGTTCCTGTGCCAAAGGATTTGATCCAGGTCCTCCACGTTATATTTTGACTTTACAATAAGTTAGCATGCTCTCTTGATACACCACTGATGAAGAAAACCCCAATTTTCCCCAATCCAACGTGGAAGTCTGCATGAAGACCTGGTCCTTGACTGCTGGGAGGTCATCGGGAATTTCAGATATGCATCTTGGTGTTCAGCTGATAGCTAATGTCCTTCAGAGAAAATCTCTTTCCTGAAGTGTTACAAATTTGTTAGATAGCCTCTTCACTTAATGTTTTAGAATTAGATTATTAGATTATTATTATAATTTAGAATTAGATTAGGTTTTTCTTTGATTTTAGAAAGCAAATAAGAACATAAATTCTGCATGTAAAAATACATTTACCTTCAGGTGAAGATCCTGCTCTTTACCAAAAGTGTACACCTGCAATTACATGACATGAAATACCACTTGTATGGAGTTCATTTTTCATCAGCTGAACGCAGAAAAGGAGGGAGAGCCAGCACCAAAAGCAGTGTGAAGGTGTCTGTATGCTGCATGTTGCATTTTCTTGCCCCAAGTAAGTGGTTATTGTCTGCTCATCTCTTGGAATCACTCCAGGCTTTGTTACAGCAGCTCACTGACAGCTTTTTATATACCAACTGGTGGGAGAAGGAAGCTTTTCCTTGTGAAGGTTTTTTTATAAACAGCCCAAGATAACATCAGAGGAGTCACTACTACTGTCAATCAAACAGCCTGCATGCTTAGTTTGGTATTTAAAATAAACTGAGTTAGAGTACTTCTGGGATCTCTTGTATCGTACTGACTGCAAAATTACGTTGAGAAATTACTATTTGTGGTGAGAGGGAGGAACTAGACAGTAAAGATCTTTCAGCTGCAGTGAGTGTAAAAAACCCCAGTTTGAAGTCTTCTGGACAGAAACATCCTAATCACAACCACAAATGAAGGGCAGGAGGGATGTAGACAGAATGATGTTGACTGGTGTTTTTCCTGCCGTGCCCTTAGACATGCAGTGAAGGAAACCACCTATCTTGGTTCTGGTCAGAGAGGGTTAATTTTTGCAGTAGACAGGAGAGTGCATGGCTAGGGGACAAAAGTTATTCTACATCACCTCCCTTTATTGCTGGATGTGGAGGAAGGGTGTCTCTTCTGAGGGAGTAGGGGTTTCTTCTGGTCAAGTACATGTGGTGGAGTGAGCAGTTGGGGAATGCTGTTTTCAGGCTGGAGGGAGCAGTCAGCTAAAGCCAGTTTCAAGCAATCATGTGGGAATCGTATTGTATGTTGCACACTTCATTATTAATATTGTTGCTGTTATTGTTTGGTTTTTATCTCATTGCTGTTTCCAGTAAATTGTTCTTATCTCAACCCATGATTTTTGCCTTCTGCACCTTCAATTCTCCTCTCCAGCCCTCCACAAGGGAGTAGCGGGAGCAAGCAAGAATAACATGGTTTGAAGAGTTTCAGTGAGAGAACTACACTGGGGAATATCATTCCTAAACCATGACAGCCTTACTTGGTGTCCAAATGGAGAATGAAATGTTAAGATAACAACAGGTCTGTCCAGAACCAGTTGAAAACAAATTTGATCCTGGCATTTACTATATTAAGTATGGAGCCAGTGGTTACAATTTTGCTTGATTTGTTCACATGGTTGTGGTGCCTAACCGTGTATAATTCCTGTATGTGCTCCTTGGAGTGCTCTTTTTCAGAGCAGGGGGAAGGATCAGGATTGCTTTGTTGATGTGTTGGGGATATTAGCTAATGACATGACGACATCAAGGGCAATGAGGGACATTTTGAGATGTATATTCCGTCTTGCTCTCCTACCCTTACCTTGGGCACCACCTTTGGGGGTCTATTAATAATCACAGCCAGTTTGTGGAAGGAAGAGGAGAGGACGATTTTCCCAAGATTTTCACCCCCTTTTCCTGTTTCAGGCCTGTTACAACAGATTTTGAGAATTTTGAATTTCCCCTGGATGTTAAATAAAGCATGTTCTTGTTGCAAAGTCTGCCAGGTCTCCTCATTGTGGCCCACACCATGTTTAGAGTTAGGATAGGGTGGATAGTCATGAGTGCCATGAAGTAGGAGAAAATGAACCAGCTTTTGAAGGCTTATTCTGCTCCAATGTTTTGTAAGATCACCCCTGAACATCTACAGGACAGTGGCAGAGGTGTAACTTACTTCAATGTGCTCTGCCTACTCTTTACTGGACACAGTTCAATACCAGACAGCACCCTCAGGGGGAAGAGGAGGAAAACAGACTGATAGGCACTGTGGCCACTCAAACTGCAGCTGAATGAGAGGAACAACCCATGCTAGTACAGAAGAAGAAATCCAGGACAAAATTTTTTATAAAAGGTTATATTTATTTATAAATTTAGTTTATTTAGTGGGGGACAAAGAATTGGGCCCTCTCAACAGCAGGAAGATGCAAGGACAGAGATAAACACCTAATCCCTACCCCAGGTGAGCTGTGAGATACGTGAAAAGATTTCAGCTGCCAGTCAGGAGGCCTCCGAGTGACCTGTCTGCTCTGATGCTGGGAAATCATGGCCCACAACATGAAAGTAGATGGTAGTGAAGCCAAGCAGCTGAGATCCCTGTTCTGGGATCTGGGTATTGGCAAGGGGATTGGGAAAAGACCAGAAACTTTCAGCCCCTGGAGGTGACTCATGTGAAGTGGAAGGGAAAGGTTTCTTTCATTCTCTCAAAGATGATTCAATAGGGTACCAAAGTAGGTGGAATGCCATAAAGAAAGATATCCAGTACCTGAGCAAATTGGCTGTGCTGAAGGTAATCTGTAGGGATTCAAATAACAAGCAGTCCCTTGTCCAGTGTACACAATCCAAGTGGCAGATGTTCGTACGGAGTTTGCCGTCATGGTACACGAACCCTGTGGCATCCTTTTCATTGATGTCAATGAAAGAAGAAGAAACACTGCTTCAAGTGATTACCCAATTCCAACAATATGTTCATCTTTTTTCCTCCTTACCAACCTACGCCTTGGCTGTGGAAACATTGCCCAAGACTCCGGACAGACTCAGAAGAGTCAGTTATTCATGTTAGAGGGGAAATGTCTGATGTCCTGCCAGTATGGACCATAGCCTCTTCTATTAGGAGCATGCACCTCCCTGCTTGAGAGTGGGGTACATACTACAAGTAACCTAGAGGTGGTTTTACCTTTGTGACCACAGAGAGGACATGAGGAAGCACCTCTGCCCTAGCAGCACAAGTACATGAGTGCGCTGGTTTAAAAAAACAGCAGGAAAATTAAACCCCGTTTAAGCTTCTCTTTTCCCCCCCAACCCCCTCTTAGTGAGAGACTAAAAGCAGAGATTCTGATTTAAGAGCGATTTACTTGAGCAAAAATNGAGTGCGCTGGTTTAAAAAAACAGCAGGAAAATTAAACCCCGTTTAAGCTTCTCTTTTCCCCCCCAACCCCCTCTTAGTGAGAGACTAAAAGCAGAGATTCTAAGAACAATTTACTTGAGCAAAAACATGAATGAAATGAGGAAAATGAGCAGTAACTATATTAAAGCACACAAAACAAAGGTGCTTTACATACAGAAAGTTATTCACCAACCAAGACCCTGTACAACCTGAGGCAAAGAAGAAAGTGAGACCTGGCCCCTCCTCTCATGCACTGGGCCACATGGCACCTGGGAAGCTAGGCAGTCTGAATGGGAGCTATGCTGCTGACAACACTGGCTCCATCAGTTGCAGCAGTCATCCCAATGCAGGGGTCTCCCTTTCCCCAGGGCAGTAGATGTCCCAGTGGTGGTCCTGGTGGGCACTGCTGCTTGTATTTGGGTTCTCAGCAGCTGCAAAATTAACAGCAACTGAAGCAGCAGCTGTGGCAGTAACAGCATTTACCCCTTTTGAGTTTCCAATGGCCATATGTTTAAGGGAGCAGTGTGTTCTTTCCCATGGCTGAGGTGAGACTGACTGCTTCCAGCTGCTGATGGCTCAGCATTTTCTACTTCAACCAAGCTCCCACCATGATGTGAATGGTATTGAATTAAATAGTGTTAGAAACTCCACCCCTCTTTTAACTCTGTAGCCAGGACAACCTCTGTAGGAAATTCTTCAAGGATAAATGCCCCTCCAATTTACAGTGGGCAAGTCCTCAGACAAAACAGGAGGGCTGATGTTACTTCTGATCCTCTTGAAGGGACCTCCAGTCCTTGTTGACAAGAACTGAGAAATGAGTACCATGACCAGAACTAGAGGGGCCTCTAGCCAGGTGGAGAAAAGGAACAATCAGATCTATTGGGCTTTGTGAATCTGATGGCCTGGTGAAAGGCTGTAAGGCTTTAGTTGACACTGGCACACAATGGACCCTGATGCTATCAAAATCTGTAGGGGCAGAATCGATCTCTATTACTGGGGTGACAGAGGGATCCCAACAGCTGAGAGTACTGGAAGCTGAGGTGAGCCTAACTGGGAACAAAAGGCAAAAAGACCCCATTCTGATTGGCCCAGAGGCCCCACGTGTCCTCAGCAAATGCACTGTGGGGGTGGATAGAGAGATGCAAAAAGAAAATTGGTAGTGCAGAGGTAAATGCATCTGGGCTGCTGAATTGTAGCAAGACATCACAGGCTGAGTAGAGAAGCTGGTTGGAGAAGTGCATCATGTAGATACACAAGTGCCCAAGAGTTGGCCACAACAAAAGGCAGGTGGAAATGCCAAAATTAAAGTGTCAGAGATGGATCTTGACTGGCAAAGATGAATTATTTCTGGCTCACTGGGCCCATGACACCTCAGGTCATCAGTGAAGAGATGCAACATACAGGTGTGTTCTTGATCAAGGGGTGGACCTAATCATGGACATTATCTTCCAGATTATCCACAACTCTGGGAATATTGAATGGTACAATGGACTATTAAAAACCATATTAAAAGCAATAGGTGGTGGGACCTTCGAACACTGGGATCTATGTTTAGCAGAAGCCACCTAGTTAGTTAACACTAGAGGCTCTACCAATTGAGCTTGCATCAAAGCCTCTTTATACTAGAAAATGGGATAAAGTCCCCATGGTGCATATGAGGAATATATGTTAGTGTAGACAGTTTGGATTAGTCCGGCCCCAAGCAAAGGCAAAGACATCTATGGGATTGTTTTTGCTGAAGGACATGGATGCATATAGTTGTTAATGCAGAGAGATGGGGAAATGCAAGTTGTTTCTCAAGAGGATTTGGTTTTTTGGGTAAGAACAGTCTGTAATGTTGAATTGTATAATATCAGTTGCTGAATGACACCGCCACTGTATGCCAACCACCATGGACAAAAGGTATGGACTGCTCCAGATCTGATGAATCTTGCAACCACCCAACAGCACACCAGCCCTCCTGCCCTGGAAGACACCCAGGACAGATAGAACCCACAGTCATGGACTAAATGAACTCAACAGACATCTTGCAGGGATGGGCATTGACTGTAGAAATGATACTCAGGCTTTTGTATTTATATAGATACCTGTGTATAGGTACATAGCTGGAAGGTATAGGATCTGAGTATGATATAGTTGGCATAGAATAAGAAACGGATAATGTCCTGGTTATGGCCAAGACAGAGTTAAATTTTGACTTAGTCAGGAGGGGCACCTGTATTCTACACCACCGTGTGTCAGTGCTGGGGGCAGGGGAAGAGGGAGTCTCTTTTGGTTGGGGTAGTATGGCAGTGGTTTGTGTTTTACATGGCTCAGCGTGGTTAGTTCTTGAGCATGAATCATTTGCCTCTTTTTTGTACACTGTCATTAGTACTGTTGCTGTTACTGTTCCTTTTCTTATTGCATTGCTGCTTCCAGTAAATTGTTCTTATGTCAAACCATGATCTTTTCCTTTTGTGCCTTCAGTTCTCCTCTCCAGCTCACTGCAGGTGGGAGGGGGAAGGGGAAGTGGGAGTGAGGGAACAACACAAGGTTTGGAGTGATTCAGTGGGAACACTAAATTGGGGAATACCATTCCTAAATCACGACAATTCTATTTGTGTTAACATGAAATGGAGGAAGATAATGGTTATAAGCAGCACATCATCAGCTCTGGTAGATAAGAGACAGTAAATCTCTAATTCAAACTGGTCTGTGTGGAATTTGGTGGTAACTGACTTAGAGTAGACAGGGCTTACAATTTTTCCAAGAGCTTACAGTTGCTTACATGTACAACAGGGAAGACTACATGGGGAAACTTCTTCTCAAAAGTGCTAGACAGTGGCAAGCATATCATTCCCACCACTGAGGTACTTCCTTCAACACACTGTATTTCTTTTCTGCCTACTCTTTCCTGTGGGAGAAAAGTGACTGGACCAGAAGATTACTGCTTCTCTGTTTGCTCCCCTAAAGACTGCCAGAATTATGCTGTGGCTGTGTAAAAAAAAACAAAGGGGCAGGTAAGCGTCCAGTATTTATGTGCTAAGTTTTAAGGTAGTGAAGACTTTCTTTACCCTTAAAATAATAGAAATGTGCTGAAGACAGGAGTGCTAGTGATAAACCAGACTTTGAGAAGGACAATTATGCAGGGTTATGTGATCTTTTAGAGTAGCAGAAAAAGGTTGAGACTTTCAGCAGCTCACTCAGATGCAGTGAGAAGACTGGTGGAGTGGCAAAGTTACAACCTTGTGGTTCAGGAGTTGCGGGTGGTTTTTTTTGCTTTGATGAACTTTGCATTTCTATCACAGTGAGGATCCCAGTAGGCACAGTAGTAAGTAGCAGCATCATCTGGAATTACATCTTTTATCGTCAGAACACACCGCTTCTGGACAGAACTTCTTTCCACCAGGTATCTGTTTGCTTGAAAGCCACTTTCAAAGATAACTGTGCCTCCTGAAAGAAACAGAAGCCTCCCTGGAGCTTCACCCTCCTTCTGCTTATACCAGTGTATGACAATGTTATCAAAATTTGCCTCTAATGTTTGAATTTCACATAGCATCCGGGCACTTTTTTTGAACTTGGTGATGGATATAGGACTCTGTATAGGAATTTCCTGTGCAAATCCACCTAGGAGAGAGAAAAGGAGAAAATTATGTCATTAGCTGGAATTCAGGGATTTGGAAAGATGCCTGTTAGCAAAGCATAACAGCTAAGCATAATGGGTGTCTGTGAAGAAAGGCAGGAAAATAAGGAAGTACTTACAAGACCAAGAGGCTATGGCCACAAGCACTACCTGGAGCAGCATGTTTGCTTTGTCATGCTTTGCTGTCATTGGGATACGGAGGAGGATGAGAGGGAGTCCAAATGGGAACTGTGTTGTATGGAAGGAGGAGGTGGATCTCTTGAATGTTCTTCAGTGATGAATCTTCTGTGTGCAAGCAGATGGGGTATGTTTGCAGACCCTCTCCAGGCTGCCAAATATTAAAATTGGTAAAAAGGCTGTAGTCCTGTCTGCTTTTCAAGTAAATATGGGAAATATTGATAAAATCCAAGGATTGTGGCCCTATAAAACTCTAGTCAAAGTGACTGAGAAAAGGTTGCAAGCAAGAGCGTGTCCAGATACGTACGGTGGAGCGAAGGTTTCAGCCTGGAGATTACCCTGGTGGGCAGTGAGTGCTGTACCTCACCTGAGGGGTGCAGAGAGGGGCACAGTGTCAGAGCAGGTGAGGACTGCCTTTTGCTGCTTCAGCTTAGTCACGTAAGATGCAAGGTGCAGAAGTGCCGAGGGTGCCCCTGTGCTGGTATTGCCCTTCACCAAATCAGAAGATCATCAAACTGCAATGACTGCAGAAGCTCAGCTGTGGGGACTTGCCTTTGGTTTAGGATGTGGGAGGAAATGCAGAGCCACAGGATTTCAGTTTCATAGCTTAGCGGAGTTGCAAACACTTCTTGGAAAAAGGCTGGAAAATAAAAGAGAACAGCTGCTGTCAACAGCCATTTCAGAGAAACATCATGATGAGTGGGTCTAATGCTGTGGGGGCTCTCCTGTTACTGCTGAGCCCAGGCTGCTGGACAATGGGAGTAATGATTTGTTGCTTCATTCTCTCTCCTGCTAGCAGTTTACTACATGCAGCGTGGTAATCATGTGACTTAGTGGTTTGAGAAGGTGCATGTGAATGCAGAGCTCTGAGGAGGGTCAGGCAAGGAGAGACAACTGCCTGTGTGTGGTGGCAATGGAAAAAATCCTCTTCCCAATAAATAAATGTGGGAAGGCCTGTTTAATTTTTCATTGGCCACCCTGAGGCGAAGGGAGGGAGAGTCAAGGAAGAGCACACTTATCCCAGCAGTCTCCTGCATGGACACCTGTAGCTAATCAGAGTGAAAACTGCATTGGCTATTGTATGTTGAGGATCTGAAATCAAGCTGCTGTTGCCAGAAACTACCATGTATGAAACAGTAGCACTACATTGCTACTCTTCTGATCACAAAGCAGAAATCTGTCAGACACTCGATTCCAGATGAAAAGTAAAGGAACATGTCAGTAACTGGATCACACATGATTAAATGCCTAATTTACAGACACTGTCTAGGTTTTGTACTGCAAGCTTTCTAACAGAGTAAGTCTCCAAGTAGGAATAATTAATGGCCAAACATGATAGTGTCCATGCCAAGAAGACACATGCAGTGGCTGGAATATTGTTTTACAAAATACCTTTCCAGGTTTAAATTATCACTAAACAGTCTTGGGAGTGATGAAATAGCCAAAATCTACTTTTCAAAGAGCTTTATTATCTCAAGTTATCTAAATAACTTCCTTCTTGTACATCAATGGTGACTAATCTTGATCACTCTCTTCACCTTCCTGTCTGTAAATGATTTCCAGGATTAGTGGCTCCATCACCCTCCCAGACAGAGACAGGGCTAACCTGACTGTAGTTCCCTAGGTCTTCCTTTTTCTCTTACTTGAAAATAAGAATGACATCTGATTTCTTCAGGTCTTCAGGGACCTGTGCAGATTGTTGTGACCTTCCAAAGGTAAGTGAGAGTGTCTTTTCAAAGGCATTGGCCAGCTGTCTCAGCACTTGTGGGTACATTCCATCAGGCACCATGGACTTAGGAGCTCACTAGCCTGATCCTCCTCCACCAAAGGCTGTCTTTCTTGCTCCAAACTTTCCATCTGGTCTCAGGGGCCTGAGATACCTGAAGGCCATTCTTATGGGTAAATGCTGAGGTAAAGGAAATAATGAGTACCTCCTACATGAGGTTTTTCCATGTCATACATCACCAGTTTCCCTGCCCCATCCAGCAGCTTCCCTTACCGTTTCTTTTGCTGCTGCTGTATTTGTAGAATCCTTTCTTGTTCCCTTTTACCTCATTTGCCAAATTCAATTTTATCTGGTTTATTGCTTTCTTAAGCCCATTCCTGCACAGTTGATCCAGCAGCTCCTGGATCATCTGGCCCTGATTCCACCTCCTTTATACTTCATTTTTATGCCTGATTAAACTCAGCAGCTTTTTGCTCACTCTTGAGATACTCCTGCTGTCTCTACTTGGTTTTCTAGGTGTCAGACTGGACCTTTATTGAACTTGGAGAAGATTCAGCTACCATTCCTGGACACCTCTCCAGGGTTACATCCAATATGATGCCTCTATGCAGATCTCTGGAGAACTTTAAAGTCTGCTCTCCTGAACTCTGGGGCTAAGGTCCTGCCTTTTGCCCTGCTGCCTTCTCTCAGGAGTCTGAACACCACTGGCTCATAGTCACTGCAGCCAAGGCTGCCCTGACCTTTCCATCCACAACAGGGTCCTCATTGGCTGCCTAATCACCCCTGTAAGGAGGTTGCTGCCAGCTCACTCCTGAAACCTCCTAGACTGGTTGTGAGAAATTCTCAGATCTCACAATACAATGACAAAAGGCAGGCTGACTTAAGGTTTGAGGTCACATTTACTACAACCTTTTTTTCAAATAGTTGAGGAGGACAGAGACACCCATAGTAAGATGTTATATACTCAAATCGCATAGAAACTTTAGCAAAAAAAAAAAATGTCCAGAGCCTGTAGAGCTATAAATCCATCTCTGTGGAAGTATTTGTGCTCATTTTTTAAAGGATACTGAACATGTGCACTTCAATTCAGAAAACGTAAGGCATAAAAGTATCTCAGAGTTTTGACCTAGCTTTCAGGAAAATGCCAGCTTTCCCAGAATCAGGAAAAGTCTTTGATTGTAGAATCAGTCTTAAATTGTAGAATCTGATTTCTAAAACTCAATACACTTAACCCAAAGGCTCTGAGAGTCTCTGTCTCATGGCTGAGGATTTCAATTTATGTCTAGGTCATATCAAATGAGGAATTGCGACAATAAAATTAGGTTTTCTGGGCTGTTGTAGGACTTTTTAGTTACTGAAATGCGAAGGAAGGCACGAGAAAAATATGAAGGAGGATGTGCAAAATCAGCTGGTCTGTCCCCCTTCTTTCCTATTCCTGTCTTTTTTCAAGAGAAAATACTGAGGTATGAAGAAATGTTGCTCTGCTTGCTAGAATTCTATCAGAGAAGAGAAATCTATAACTCATACACAGAGACAGACTATGTTCTCTGTGAAGAGAGTGTTTTCAGTAAAATCTAGCTGTCATTTTAAAAGCAATTTTTCATATCATTATCCTAAAGTGATAGGAAGGCTTCACTTTCTGGATGTTGCAGATAAATCTAAGTACTGAAATAATATACTGATTGTCAATATCAGATATTTAGCACTTGTCATAAGACATTGTAGTTTTTCCTCTCCTTCTGCAGAAAATCATAAAAGGGGTGAAATAAGGAAGTATTTCAATTTTTAGCAGAGTTCACAGCTTGCGGTTAAGAGCACAGAGTCTTTTTGTAAGGCTTATCTTTGCCCAGCTCATGCTGTGGTGCTTGATTAAACCAGTACGCACAGTAATAAATGCCAGAATCCCTTGGGGTTAAAGAATTTATAATGAGACCATAGACGAACTGAGTAGGATCATCCCGAACTTGATATTTGTTTCTGTCATTGTTGTCCTCAAAAACAGGTGTCCCTCCAGAATAGTGCAGTATCCTCTTTGGCGGCTCTCCAGGAAGCTGCCTGTACCAGTGCAGAGTGATTTTATCCCTCAGTTGACATGAGATGCTGGCGGACATGCCCTTCATCTTCTGCAGATTTGGGGTTTGCACTGGCACAGACTGCATGTCTACACCTGGAAGTGAAAGCAGAGAAATCGCATGAGGGGAGAAACCCCTGGACTTTGGAACCAGGCCTCTGTTCACTGTAGACAAGAAGGAGATAGGAGAGTAAAAAGGTCTTACAGGACCAAAATGAAGTTGCAAGAAGGACTGGAAACAGCAACATACTGCCCGTGCAGATTAGACCTAAAATGAAATAAACAGAGAGAGAAATTTTATAAAGCCCTTCAGGTGGATAAAGCATCAAATGACTGTAAGGAGGAAATTACTCATTTAGCACATCCAATGGTGGTTCTTCAACGCACTACCACAGAGGGCGTTAAATTTACTGACAAAGCTAAACCATGGAAGGAACAGCATAGAAAGGACAAAAAATACTCAACCTGAAAAAAAATTCTTCATCTATCTACCTACTACCCTTATATCAGACTTATCTACCAAGAGCACACATTAAAACTCAAATTGTTCAGCCTTGCCCTTCCCAAGGAGATTGCCCTTTTCTCAGACACCTCAAAGCTGTCCCAGAAGAATGGGGACAGCCCTTCCTTAGAACTTCAGAGAATCATAGAATAATAGAATGTTTTGGGTTGGGAGGGACCTTAAAGATCACCTAGCTCTCACCTCCACCCCATGGGCAGGGATCTCACCCTCTAGGTCAGGTAGATCAGGGCCCATCCAACCTGGCCTAGAGCACATCAAGGGATGGAGCATCTAGATCTTCTCTGGGTTGTCTGTTCCAGAGCCTCATGAGTTTCAGAGTAGAGAATTTCTTCCTAACATCTACTCAAAAGCTCTTTCAGTTTAAAACTCCTCCCCCTTCTTCTATTACCATCTACCCGTGTAAAGATTTGTTTTTTGTAAGTGCCCTTTAGATACTGGAAGTCCTCAATAAGGTCTCCCCTAAGCATTTTCGTGTCCAGGCTGAACAGCCCCATCTGGGCCTTAACTAGGCCTGTCACTGGTACTGTCTGCCAAGGTTCAATACTGGGCCCATTATTGTTTAACTGGTTCATCAATGACTTGGGGGAAGGGGCAGATGCCCCCTTAGTTCACTGACAGCACAAAGCTGGGAAGAGTGACTGATACCCCAGAGGGCTGTGCAGCCCTTCAGAGGGACCTTGACAGGATGGAAAGATGGTCAGGCCACTTTCTACCTGAGGGCATCTGCCTGCAACAGTGTGGCAAATGGTCAGAGTTGTACAGTGCATGCACAGTGCATGTACATTACCAGCTTTAAGTTGGTGTGGAATTTATGAGGCTGGTTGAGGATAACATGAGCTGGGCTCTATGCTGCCCTTACACCTGGCTTGAGCAAGGTCTCATAACCAAAGGATGCCTGGGGTGAAGTGGAGGTCTAACTTGTTGTTAGGTCTGTGTTGTTTTGGTGAGGCACAGAGGAGCCTATGTACCACCCCTTGTCCTCCCTCTCCCTTCACCCTGAAAAGTGAACCTTGTTGTAAATCTGATCTGACAAGAAGAAAAAACACACAAAAACTTTCTGCAAAAGATCAGACATCAAAGGCTGCCTCAGACTTTGGAGGGGTGGCCAAAGTGTTTATTTTGCCTCTTGTGTTAACTATAAATTCTAACCAAAAGTAAGTGACACCATAATTGACACATTTAACTTCCATGCCCCTTGAAATGCAGAGGTTACCAGACTCCATCTACAGCATGTGATTGTTCCATCTCATTGGAAAGGGAAAAAAATTATAGTATAAAAGGGAGTCTTTGGAGCAGAAAGAGGTGTAGGGGCAGGAAGAAGTTTTGCCAGCTTCAGACTGGTTGATGGATTGAGTCACTCCTCCTCTCCTGAGAGGAAGAATTTTGGTTAGCTTTGCACCTCCAACTGCATAGGAATAGGCTAGGAATACTCAATTATATTTGTCTATCTTAGAAAAAACAGGCAGCTGTTAATTTCACTGTGCATCAAGAATTACAGATACCTAAAATGCCTTGTAAACATTTGATTGCACTGAATAGCCATGACATATTTCTTTTGAAGACCTTTGCATTCCTTTAACTCTCTCAGGTTGTTGCATGAAATAAGTTCCTGTGGCAGAAGTGTCTTGCCAGCATCAAGGTGGTTGGACCTCTGTGCAAGTGCCTGTCTTCCTTGATAATGGGGCTGTAGACCAAATAGGAAAAATACAGCTGGTGGCTCTATTACAAGATGGTCTCAGTGGCTGTGGCAAAACCAGAGAGAAGTATGCATTTCTATCTCACAGGTATTTTCTACCCCTTATTTTTTCTTGTACTTTCTCTGATTTCAAAGGCTGAAAATATGCCCTACAAAGAATTTATAGCAAATGGTCCCTTGGGCAGTAGTCATCATACATCATGTTCTTCCCCAAGAAAAATATCACATTTTGTGACCCAAAAGAGAGAATCCTCTGGATTATCTTTTTTTAGGCCTCTGTCAATAGCACTGTACAAAAATACATCTCACATTACAACTATTACAGAAAGTTAATATTCTTCTGTTGTCCTTGCGACAAGTACATGAGTTTGTGTCAGGTCCTGTTGTGCAGATATATCTACAATGAAAGAACAAAAAAACTGGTATGGACAGGGGTTTGTGAATACTCCTGCCACATGAAATTTCACTGCAGCTCTACTCACAGCTGTCTGGCTGAGCAGTGCTGTATCACCATTTCTACATGTTCCCTGGTTTAACCTGCAGCTTGTCATTGTAAATGGTCGTCACACCTCTTTCTTGGAACAGACTTTTCAGGTGTTGCCCAGTGTAATAGATCCTTGCCTATGAAAGTCATTGTCATCATAACCATTAAGATGAGAGTTACTAATGATAAGTATCACCTATATCTTCACCATCACCTGTATATGAAGCCTCCAAAGCTAGATCTTAAATGCAAATATCCTTCTTCTATGCTCCTTTGCTCCATTTTTGTTTTATCAGACTGTATTTGAGAAAGTATCTGTATTATTCAGATATGATCTGTGTTACTTTATAATTTAGCTGCAATGCCTTCACCCACAGGAGTGCTCATTTTCCCCAGAGCAGAGCATTATACCACCTAAGTTGTAGCACATTTTTGCTTTTCTCCTTGTCTGATATTCATGTAAACATACTCAGAATAAACATGTTGGGGTGTTTTAGAGGCAGGAAAATGCAATTATGATTCACTGTGTTTGACAGAAAGCCTGTCCCTCAGGGCACAGGCAACTTTCTGTACTGGCTACCTGTCACCTGCTAGTTCTGTGGAAATGCCAGTAGGCACAGTAGTAGGTAGCTTCATCATCGGAGTTGATGTCACTGATTGTGAAAGTGCAGACATTTGTACCTTTCTTTAAGAAGAATACTTGTTGCTATGGAAATTGTCCTCATAAGAAACTGCACTGGGTCCACTGGGTCCAATACACAGAATCTGCTCTGGAGCTTTGGTCGATACATGTCTGTACCAATGTATACATGTATATACTGGAAGTCAGGAATACCCTCAGCTATACAGTACATTGATCTAGTTGTCTTGTGCTCTCTGGTAATGGATACTTCTCTCTGCTTTAGAAGGACTTGCGCTTGTCCATCTAGAAAGAAAGAAAGAGAGAAAACAGAACAAATACTCTTAGCTTGCTATTCATTCACACACATAAACATGGGATGCTTCCTCCCACTACCCTGTGTCATGGTGACAAAAGGAACCTATGAGACCAGGCTGCAGCCAGGGCCAGGAGAGGAAGCAGCAGCATCCTGAGGGCTCTTGCTTGTGTAAGCCCTCAGAAGGAAGCTAACAGCACTCCCAGCAGGGGCAGAGCGCAGCAGCCGAGGAAAGGAAATGACTCACTTGGGCCTTCGGAGAGGTTGTCCTGGCAGGTGTTGTTTGAGATAAAGCAGCCTGATTGAACCCTGCTAAATTAATAGTCAGATTATAGCTTTACACAAGCAGCAAAAATCTCTCCTTCTTTCTCTTCCTCCCCCCTCCAATTACCTTACCTCATCTGCAAAGTATTTTTGTAGTCTGAAGCAAATTTTACTACTGCTCTTAGAGTAGTTGAAAGCTTCTAAATAACACTTAGACTTTCCTTTGGTCTTTTGGATCAAGGAAATGGACTTTTCCTCAGGTTGGCTGCCAATAAAACATAAAAAAATAAAACTCAAATCATGGAAATAAATGAATTGGAGGAGTGTGAAATTACTGCTCATGACACAGATTGAATATTGAAGATAATGTGTGCTGTGTATTTTCCTGGAAATACACAGGAAAATACACAGTAGATATTTGGGAGCTAAAAAGCAAGATTGTTGTGTTTGTGACTGTTTCTTGTCAGAGGTAAGGTGAGATGCAACACCTCAGAGTGGCTTTTCCCAAGAAACACAAATGCTTTGCAACCCCCATAGGCCTAGTTTATAAAAAAAGACAATTAGGTCAAGAAAAATATGGAAATTATTTTGTGCAATTCAAAGTAATTATTCAGATGCAAGGTCACTTCTAGTTCCCTTAAAAAGAAAATTAAATCAATTCCCCTTTTCCTGTGGCTGTCATGTCATTTTACTTATGTTAGCCGGCTTTAAATTTTTTTCATGAATTTTCGCTCAGATCCAGTACCTGCTGTCCTACAGTTGTGCCAGGAATCTGATCTTTCAATCTGCTATGAAATGGAACTGGTGCCTCAGTGCTAAGTGTGCTCTGGAGAAGCCATACTGGAGACTGGCAATACTGGGTCCTTTGGGGTAGAAACACAATGGTCCTGTGACTTTATCTTTATGTTGTTTGTCCATAAACAGAAAGAGCTGAAATAACTAAAAGGAATGTCTTTCTGTTTGCAAAAATTAAAACATCTATTCTATAGCTGCCGTCTTGCCATGTAGAAAGCCCCACTGAAGTCAAATAGAAGACTTGTATTTTAACCTGCATGAAAATGTGTTCAATTCCAAGCAGAAAACAAATAGAAAATAAAACCAGATTCTCAAGTGACAGAGAAGTATAAAATGGGTATATTGCATCTGCAGTCTTGATAGGTGCTTCAAGTTTATTTTTACTTAAAACCTTCTATTCTTCCACACAAATGACAGAACTGGTGTTTTATTCCAAAGATGTAGCTTGAAGTGTAGTAGGAATAGAAAATTTTTTCCTGCTTTTAGCAGGACTCTGCTTTTAGTTAAACCTGTCATCTTATGAACCCACTCAGAGGCAATCCATCCTGACCCCAAAAATGCCGTTTTTGTTGGCAAAGTGAAATAACAGGTCTGCTGGTACTGGCTGTAGTGTGCACCTGCAGAGCTCAGCAGCATCTTTTGTATCTGGCTGTCTGTGCAATCTGATTCAAAGCTTTTGGGAAAAGTAGAGTGGCAGTGCTCCTGCGTGTTGTCAAACACTTCAGGTTCTTATTTGGAAAGTAGAGCATGTCTTTGTGCACAGGTCCCCGGTGGCTTTCTATTACTGTGCATTCCAACTAGCACAGTAGTAGGTGGCAGAGTCTTGCAGCGTTACTTTGCTCACTGTCAGGGTGCAGACAGATTTGCTGGGATCCTTCTCAACAGTAAACTTCCCCTCATCAGACTGGCTTTCAAGGAAAAACCTGGAGGACATGTAGGCAACATGCTTGGGAGCTGCATTGTCCCTCTTTTGGTACCAGTGAATAAAAACATTGCTAAAATCAGGACTAGAGACATGGCAGTTGATCAGCACTGTTTTGCCTTCAGGCTTGGTGATGGATATAGAGGTTTGCTGCAAGTCTTGTGCAGAGCCACCTGTGGCAATAAAAGAGGAAAAAATAGAGAAGCTGAGATAAGAGAGCATCTCCTTTTCCACTGGTGAATGTGCAGGCAGCAGGATGAGCAGGGCGTGTACAAGTACAAGAAAAAACAGTTGCCAGGAAGAAAGTGCTCAGCTACCCCATCGTCGCTACTCTTCTTAGGGTATCCTTACAGGCACAGGGTCCAGGTCAGCCTCAAGAGGGGGTGAAGCAGGTCTGAGTGGCAGAAAACTATCCAATGAGGCTGTGCCAGCTACAGGCTAAATACTGATGCATGAGCCATTTCCTTTTGGTTAACTCTCAAACAAAAGGGAAAAAAACTGAACAGACAACCTCTCCCCCTGCCCCAAACCCAAAAAACAACTCATCTCCAAAACCTACTCTTGCAAGAAGAGAGCTCACTACTGAGAAAAATCTTCTTTTTTCCCGTCTTTTTTATTTCCACAGGGAATTTGCCTGGATGATGAGTAGAGTCACCTTTTTTCTTTTGCTTGTTGTACTGTGAGCTCTGTTCTCCTAGATGTATTTGCCAGATAAGATACTAGACAGAGATCAGCTTACTTTCTCACTTCTTGTATAGACTGAGATTCTGTAGGATGATTTTTCACCCCATGTTGATATCTCCAAAACACTTCTTTTAACAATTTGTCCTATTCATTTTGAGCATTGAACATCAAACAGGATCCTGTAACACACCTTCTACCAGAAATCTCTCTTCCTAATGTCATCATTTGGAGTTATCCAGTACAGCAAAAAAAGCTCCAGTGTTTTCAAACTTTTACTGATGACTCCAATAATTTAAAAATCGTAAATATACATCAAAAGTATGCCTGACCAGCAAACATCTTCCATTACCTGATCGTACAGCTGCTGGTTTTCACATTACTCAACAGGTGGAATTTCTCTCTGCTTATCAAGGCCACTGTCTTTATAGACAGACTTTTCCTATGGTCTTGGTACCCTTACAAGTTTTAGCAGGCTGAAATGTAAGTTTAGCTCTCTAGCTTAAATTGAGATGTTTTGTAATATAAACTTATATGGCATGTCATCAGTAGTAATACACTCATTTTCATGTTTGTCTTAGTTTGAAGACAGGAGTGCCTGCTAGGGAAAGTAGGAGTTTCTCTTGCAATGGAGAATGCAAAATTCTTCTCTCCAAATGGTTATAATTCTCTCAGGCAAAGAATTTGGTATAAGAATAACAGTTCTTTACTAGTGAGTCTAACAAGATTAACAAAATAACAGTAACTATAGTATTAACAACAAACAGAGTTAGGAAACAGTCACAGTTTCTCCGATGCTGTCACCTTTCCGGGGCGAGCTGGAGTCCCGAGGGACGAGATGGATCCGAAGCTCGGCGGCAGGACTGGAGCTGTAGAGAACATCCCGGCAGGGCAGGAGAAACGGCGTGGAGAGACCCAGAGCAAAACCGAAGCAGCTGTGGGTGCAGGGCAATGGGGCAGCAGCTCCCGGCAGGGCAGGGAGACACCAGGGTCTGAATTCCCGGGGAGACCCACGAAAGTCACTCTGAGCTCAGCTCCAGGTGAGGTTTGCCCCGATCTCCCCGCAGTCCCAGACCCAACCCCAAACTCCCTCTGTTCCCTCCGAGCACCCAAGAGAGCAGTGTAGTCAGTCGTNCCTAGCAACTTCTTTTTGAAAAAAAAAAAAAAATCTATAAGAAAGCACCTCGACCCCCAACAATGTTCTTATGTTCTGAAACCAGCAAGACAGCCCTTTTTAGAACATTATTTCTATGCCTCTAGTGTAGTTTTGTTATGGATAAGATGTATCAAATTCGTTCATTTAATAAATAAATGTAGTTTTAATATGTTGTAATATTGTAACCATAAGATATTGTGTGTTGTAACCCTATCTGAAGCTCCGCTGGCTACACAGCAGAGTCACCCCCATCCCTCTAAGCACCTAATAAGTACCGAAACCGCCCAAACAAGGGGGCTATTGTGTTGGGCAGAAGGAACCAGGACCTGCCTAGGAGACGATCCTTCGGAAGAGATTTGATGTAGATTTCATCACCGAACTCAAATGTAAAAGACTGTCCAGGGAGAACTGATACAATCATGCATAGACTCAGTGAAATATAAAGAAGTTCCCAGAGAAGGAAGATACAAGAAGGAGGAGACCCAGGAAGAACTAAACTACCATACAGAAATTCAAATTAACCCCGGAGCCAACATTGTCTCAACACCAGACCACAGAGATGACGTCTGAATATTCCAGAAGGAAGAGAGAGACAAAGAAACTTTTGCCCGAGGCTAAATAAACTGTATAAAACCTGGACACTGAGATCAGAAAATTGTGAACCCCACTGGACTGCTGTGACAGGGGCAGGAGTCCTGGTTCACCCAATGTTCGAACATTGTCCTACCTTATTGTGGTGTGAAATTCTGTGATTCGATTTCACTAAAATAAATCCTGTTCATTTTTTTTTCCTAATTTGATCCTAATCTCACAAATTTATTGATTTGGCTTGATTGAATCACCATCTATAACAGTTTAGTATCTGATTTTTTAAATCAAAATTGTGATTAGAACAATTTAACAGGTGATTGGCCCTTCCAAAGCCAAATGCAGCACACGGGCCTGAGTATTTTTATATCAGCTGGCATTAATAAATTAAAAAAAAAAAAACAAACAGAATCTCNGCACATGGGCCTGAGTATTTTTATATCAGCTGGCATTAATAAATAAATAAATAAATAAACAGAATCTCTTTTTAAAAAAAGGTCAATACTGAGATCTGAAAACCTGCTAATGAACAGCTGTCTTACATGGCCATCTGCCATCTCCACTGCTTCCTCATCCAGATCCTCTGAAAAAATAGATGAAGAAAAGTTGTGTAAAGCAGATGTTGTTTTCATCTGATAATTCATATTGAGAACATAAGTACATTTAACTTCAAACTCATTCCCCTGCCATTTTATTAGGGAGAGTTTAAAGTGTGTCAAAAAATGGTATGAAGCTGCAAATCACTAAACCTGCTAAACTCTGCCCAGAGTGTTTAACACTGGAAACCAAGTTAATTAAGCAGTCTATTCTTTCCTATGCTGATAGAACTTGCTGCCTACTGTCTACCAATATTTTTGAGATTGATGCAGAGCAAAGACAACTGCTGCCAGGCCTGACAACCTTAAGGGAAGCCATGTGGAAATATGTTTTTAGAATTCCATCTTCCTACCAGTCTCAGCATCACTGCTTTTCTTAGCCTGGAGAGGCCAGGATGGCTGGGATGGCTGTCAGGACTGCAGCACTGAGGCTCCAGCATGGAGGTTGTGAGCCAGGAGGAAACGGGGGTACATGGTCATGGAGCTGCCACAATGAGGGTAAGGATGATGATAGGCTTTGCTGAGCAGAAGACTTGCACAGGCGTCCAGAGAGACATCCCTTTGGGAACCAGCCCCTAAGGATATTTTTTGGGGAGGGTCTCTGCTGGCTTGTATGATGCCCCCTCTTGATCTTTCCATCCTTTGGATAAAATGCAGAGCACTTTAGCATATTTTAAATATTCCTAGGACCTTTTGCAATGGCAGGGCATGTTACATAATCCTGAAAGATAACTTTCCTTGATTATTTTAAAATATTTTCCTGCAATTAAAAATTTAGCTATTTATTTAACCACAGGTAGACTATAAAATTCTTTTAAGCAGAAGTAGCATGTAAAATTATTTTTCCTCTTAAACCAACATAGCCACTTTGAATTGAATCAGCTGAATAACTTATTATTTGGTGCAGATTTACCATGTTTGGTATACAACATGTCTTAACATGTTGAGATATGTTAAGATGAGATACAAGGATACGTTATTCTAATGACTTGAGCTGCAGCTTGACCAAGTAGTTTTCTGTCTTTGTTTGCCTGCAGATTGAAGTAGCCAGTTAGCATACATAAAACCCATTTTTTTTCTGGTATGGCACTGAATTTGCTGTGTGTGGCTGCAGACATTAGCCAACATCAGATAATAAGAGACATGAATGAAACAATCATAGTTGAAGATTGAGCTAAATGACTGTTAATTTGGCAAATGCAAATTCTATGAGTAAAACTCTCAGAAGCCCTTTGTGAGCACTGTGTAATCCATAGGCATGGATGGATGTCAAGAATTCCTACTCTGAGATTTTAAAGCAAAACTGTTTAATATCTGTCTTTTAAATTTGCATGAGTTCTTTTTAGGTGGACAGTAGTGTGATATTCTTTCTTGGGCTAGGAGACACCTAAAGATCCTCAGCATTTGCACAGTCTCTCATGTGAAACATCCTACAGACTTAAAATGCAGGGTTCTGAATCTCTGCCAAAGACTATGGACAACTTCCACTTTTGTGTATATCTCTATGACACCTTGGGAGTAATAGAACCATGACAGGTCTGTCAGATTTTAGCCACTCAGAGAATTTTGCATGACCTTGTGGAGGCTGGCTGGATGCCAGGCACCCACCAAAGCTGCTCTCTTACTCCCCTCCAAAAACTGGACATGGGAGAGAAAATTTAACAAAAGAAAAAACCCAAAAAAACCAAACAACAACAAAAAAATTAACAGAATTTATTAAATATATCTCATGGCTTGAGATAATGACCAGGAGAGATCACTCACTAAATACAACCATGGACAAAACAGGCTCGACACAGAAATATGAGTTAAATTTATTAATAAATAAAATCAGAGCAGGATAATGAGAAGTAAAATAAAACCTTAAAAACACTTTCTCCCCACCTCTCTCTCCTTCCCAGCTCTAAATCTTTCCCCAGAGGGCAGGAAGACAGGGAATGGGGGTTTATGGTCAGTTCATCACCTGTGCTTTCATCTGCTGCTCAGGGAGAGGAGTCCTTCCCCTGCTCCACCTTGGGGTCCCTCCCACAGGAGACAGTTCTCCAAGAACTTCTCCAGCACAAGTCCATCTCATGATCAGCAGCTCCCTGCAAATTGCTGCAATGTGAGCCCATCCCACAGGCAACAGTCCTTGCCAGATTGCTGCAGCGTGAGTCGCTCTTCCATGGGGTGCAGCTCTTCAAGGACAGTCTGCTCCAGAGTGGGCTTCTCTCCCCATGGGCCTCCCACGGGGTCACAGCCTCCTCTCGGGCATCCAGCTGCTCTGGCATGGATTCCTCCATGGGCTGCAGGGGCACAGCTGCTCCACCATGGTCTTCACCACAATATGCAGTGGAATCCGAGTTTTGGTGCTGGAGCATCTCTTCCCCCTCCTTCTCCACTGACCTTGGTGTTTGCAGAGCTTTTCCTCTTCCATATTGCCACCCAACTCTTCTCTGCCCACAATTACAACTGTGCAATAACTTTTCTCCTTTCTTCTTAAACCTGTTACTACAGAGGTGTTACCATCATTTCCAACTGGCCCAGTCTTGACCAGGGGCATGTTCCTCTTTGGAACCACCAAGGATTGGCTCTGCCAAACATGAAGGAAGCTTACAGCAGCTTCTCACAGAAGCCTGTAGACCTGCTACCAAAAACCAGGCCATGCAACCCCTGCACACATTATCATTTGGCAATTATGTGTTAACCTGCACAGTTAATTCTTCAAAATTACATATTTTGTTTCTTTTTTCATTCACTGACATACAGCCAGATTCTTCCTTCCATGGCAGCTCAATATGTTTCATTTAAAAAAACTTTAATACAGAGATGTTGACTTTCTTATGAATTAAGTTTGGAAAATTGGACTATCTTAACCTTTGCCTTTGCAGCATATACCTTGGAAATATAGTAATTCAAGTATATAACTACTTACCTTTCCACTGCTTTGATGTTCTTAGTCCTATTACACCCTGTACCTCAAGCAATCTGTCTAGGCAAATATAAAGGCACAATTAGTGACCAGGGGCTTCTCTGGGTCACATCAAAGCCTCTCTCTGATAGCACCAAGAGAAATCCTGGCCTCTTTTCTCCTCTGAAACCAGGCTGAGGACATAGAGAACTTTGCATTTGTTGACTGTCTTCAGCAGATGTGAGTACAACTGAGACTCGAGTTTTGGTGGTTACACAGCACTTTGTTATCTGCATTGCATTTAGTGCCTGGGGCTGGATAGAAAGCCTGCATACACACAGAATGATACTTCTACTACTTCTGGGTACTTCCTTTCATTTAAGTTTCCTTTAACTGCTATTAAGTATCTGAATATGCAGCACAACCCTCTTTTGAATAATTACAGCTTTTGCAAATTAATACTAATTAAGAGGTCTTCCTGTTGGTTACAGGAGAAACCATTTGGAAAGTGCTGCATTTTTCTGTATATGATGCTTCTGTACTGATTAAACAGGCCATAGTGAAAAGAGGGAAAGATATGGCTGAGACGCTGGCAGAGACATGGTGCACAAAACATCAGAGCTGAAATCACATGGATGAAGACTGTTGGGACAAAAGGGTTGAAAGTCAAGGAAAGGTGAGGAGGATGGTAGATTCGCTCAAGTGACCTTGCAGCTGGGAAAAGATAGATCTTTCAAATCTGCTTTAAAAACTAACAATAAAATATGATTTTGTACTTTAGGCAGCAAACTCTGGTGTTTTTGAGACTACTGTGGTACTTATGCCTGCTACTTGCTCATGCTCTGCCTGCCTGCTACAGAGGGGACAGCCTTGTAAAGTGTCTTTCAACCAATGGTTGTTCCTTCCCAACCCCATCCATCTACTACCCATTACGTGGCTTTCTTTTGATGCCTTTTTCCCTGTGTCAGCAAGACACTACAAAATCTTCATTAAGAATGAGCTTAATGAGACTTTGATTTATTTAACATCTTTCTGACATTAGTGCATCAGTAATCAGAGCATCCTGGAATTGAATGCCATGCTATTTGAGCAGGAGTGTATCCCTCAGCCTCCCCTCCTTCTTCTGTGGCAGGGACAGATGCACCTAGTGGAAGAGATGAAGAAAGGTAGGGAGAACAGGAGGAGAGAAAGGACAGAAGTGTTGTTCAGCTTTTGCAGTTTTCATTATTCATGAGCCAGATAGTTTTTACATTTATTCATGTAAACCAGATAGATGAGCTGCAAATATACAATTTATTTGCACACTCACATGTTCCTCTATCTTCAGTTACTTGGTTTTTTTTTCAAGATCACACCATGAATAATCAGTCTGTGGGATCAGGAGATTGGATCCCTAAATCTTTCAAGGTTTTATTTTATGTAGATTTATAAATTACACCTGCTCAAAAAGGTTAGTAGCGTATGCTCTCTTAGGCATAAATAAGCCTTTAGAGAAACCAAGAAACAATGAGTTTTACAATCACTCTTAAAGCACAAAATTCAGTAATTTACCAAGTTCAACACTGTAAATAAAAAAAGTCCAAGTAAAGAGAGGAATAATTTTGGGCTAATGTAATTTCAGGCAGAGTGTAACTCAAGTTAATGCAGTGTAACACAAGTGTATTGTGTATGTAACAGCAGTACATACTGGGAAGTATTTCCCTTGCTTGCCCTAGAATTAAGTCTTCTAGATCACAGAGAAATACACTTACTGCACAGAACTCACCTCAGGAGCTGCAGACATAAGAGTGTATCATCCTAGTATATGGAATTTTGCAAAGAATTTTAAAGACAATAATTTTCATCATCCTTTCTGCAAGACACTTGTGGTGTAATAGACATGCTCAATGTCAGCATGCTATGCCATATACACAGTAACCTGCAGCACTTGAATGACACATCACTGAGCAATACCACGGCTTTTGGAACATTACCACTACAACTTGTTACCAACAAATAATGACAGTACCATTAAAGCTCTTTGCTGTAGACCAGAGACCTTTCCTATCCATGTACAATCTTCAGTGAACTTGAAAACCCTCTGTGAATCTGGCATGTTGTGCTGTGCTGAGGAGATTAGAAGAGCCAAGACCAAGGGTGTTTGACTTGGATGTCAACACTTCTAAAACAAGAGTCCCTAATAACAGTAACTGCATACAATGGACACCTGGTAAAAAATACTTCTGACTAGTCATAGCAATACTTTGGGCTGATCATAATGACCTTAGGGTTAGGACTGTCACAAATAATGGTCTCACTTGATGGTAAGTCCCTTTCAAAGAGGTGGCAACATGGTGTCTACAGGGAAACTGAAGTTCCATTGCCCAGTGCTAAGCTTTTCCAGCATTATGTAGAGCAGTCATTACTGAAATGCAAGTGTTGAGATGCAGTTAAGCAGGAAACTGGCCTGGAGATTACCACGAGTATCACTGTAAACCAAATGCAATAGGTTATTATGACCACCTCAAAATGGTGTGCTAGAGCCTGGAATTCATTGTAACAAGAAAACCAAAAGCAAGTTTTGTCCTTGGAGAGATTCTTGGCCCTAGATCAAACCTGTTGAAGGTATGAGCAGAAAACCATAGTTCTTTCCTGTGACCTCCTTAGACTCACTGGATATCTCAAATCCAAAATCCCAGCTATCACAACTGAGCCGTCCAGCTTCTTCACAAAACACAGCTATCATTGGACTTGCCTTTGAAACCTAATGAGAGAGATCCTGGAAAACAGAAAAATCAACTATCTTCTTCTTCAAGAGGCACAACTCCCCTATGTCTTCAACTGAGATTTAGCAAATTAGAAATGGAGTAGAAATAGATATTATTTGCATACAAGATGACCAATGTATAATGAAAAATAACTGAATTCCTAGGAAAATATAGATGTTCCTAAATATTTGCAGCCTCCATGCCTCAGCAAACACAATGGAGTAGATTTGTGGAAAACTTACTTTCCATGTGAAAAAAGCAGATAAGTAAAAAATCACCAAGAGGTAGAGATCTTCAGCTGAGTGATGGTTAGATACAGACAAGTTCCCTTCCTCAGTAGACAGATATTAGCTGGTGGTCAGAGTTGGGAACAGGAAGAGCAGCAGAGAGACATGCTGAGCTGGGGTTCAGACCTTTTGGAACTCTGGACACAACTAGGGTTGAGAGCAAGAATTTAGATGTTGCACCTGTTATGCTTATTTCTTTGGAAAAAGAGGAATTAAATTAAGATTAGATTATATAAGACAATGTATAAATTATATAGACTTCTTACAAAATTTCAAAAGCACCACAGAAGAAACAGCTTCTTTGGACCAAAGGTTTATTTTTAATGACACAGCACAGGAAAACATAAGTTACAGATGACTTTTTGATACAGGATACATTATATATCTTACTTTAAAAGGTTCTGTGAAGGTATGCTGCATAAATACATATAGTGAAAACATATTGTGTTTATTTATTCTCAGAGATTAGTTCTGTTCCTTTTTGAAAATGTATTCAGCCAATTAAATAAAAAAGTATAGATTAGCATCATAACAACTCCCCCCTCCAGGTTATCTCGTTGTAACTACTGCAGCTGGAAGAGGAGACCAAGCCATGCCTTCTCAAAGGTTAGCGGCTTTTAACATGATGTTTTTAATCATCTAAGAATGAAAATTTCACATAACAAACACAGATATTGTATCAAGTTTTGGCAATGGAGCAGCTAGTTTTGCTTTGAACAAAACTGTTTCCTGAAATGCCAGACAGTGAAAGAGCTATGCATGTACTGGATGATACTACACAGCCAAAGAACTACAATGAAGTTGTGAAAATGCATATATAGCCATATGCACTTATATATACACATATATGTTCTTGTGTATATATATTATGCATGTCCAAAAATAACACTGAAAAACGTTGCAGTAGTTAACTATCTTTTCAACACATGAAACTTATAATATTTTGACCTCATAACTATAGGATAATTAATTAAATCTTCTGCAGTGCAACAGAATACAATACACAGTGCAGAGAAGTTAAGGTTTTGGTATTGAGGAAGCTAATTTCAGATTTCATGGGAAAGGATCAAATACAGGATCACCATAGCTCTGACGAAGCACAAACAAGCCTGTTGCCACATACTCGTGAACAAATAAGGACATTTCATTTTTATCTGATTTTTTTCCCATGTACTGCTTCAGAAATTACAGCTTAACTGTTTGCATTCATGCTCATTTGATATGTTTCAACTAGCTTTGTCTGGCACCAGTCTGTAAACCATTAACAGCTTAAACTACAAAAAGATGGGCTCCTGTGTTTCAAAGAGGTTAAAAACCTACTGACTCAGCTTCATACTACATTTGTCTGCCTGGGAGAACTACTCCAGACGGCGTGTGAAGTTCTCTGGGAAAAGTCCTTTATAACTATTTGCATCTCTGTACTGAAGCCACTCCGATTCCTTAATGCCAGTCAACCAGCCGGCCTCCTGCAAAGAAAAAGAGAGTCTCTTGAATTTCAGTTCCCCCCCATTCCTCCCCATTCCTATGAGCTTCAGACCTGAAGATGTTTCAGGATAACATGGCTAAAAGATTTAGTGTTTTGGTTAAAAAGCAGCCTCTAATTTTACACAGACCATTTTCTCTGTTCTGCCAGACCACAATTTTGTGAGACCAAGTGACCGCAAGCACATGATACAAACTTTTGCCCATCTAACTGCTGGCTGAACTTAATGTTCTAGGTGGGGGAAGAATAGTTCTGAATCTTAATTTTTTCCCCTGAGATAATTTTTCTCTCATTGATGTATCAACAGTCAGAAGAAAGAACAGTTCTTGCAGTCTCATGAGTTACTGTCTTTAGAAAATATATAATTATTAAAAAAAACAACAACTCCTGGAAACCTAAACCAGGGCTTGACAAACAAAATATCAACAAACGGCCCGCAGTCCAAGAAAACAAAAGAGAGATTTCTTATTGGAAAGTACTGGGTTCTCTTAAGTGTGATAAATTCTACCTGGAATAAAATAATTTTGGTATTTTTAAAACTGACCAATCTACTCTCATCTCACTAACTAAGAAACTCCGTATCTTTTTCCCTTAAAGAAAAGGAACTGGACCACAACTTCCAATGTTGCCATATTATTATTCCACAGACAGTACACATGGAGATACAATAGCCTGAACAGATCATCACACACACCATCAACTCATGATTGTGGGGTGGCTGCATGTGCTGGTGGGGGCTGTCTGCCCCCAGATAAGCATCATTAAAACAGATCCAGCTTATCAATGACATTGGCTGGGTATGTTTCAGTGGGGTCATGTTTTTGAAGCATGTAGAATATCTAAGAGATAGAGGAACTGCAGCTCTTTAGCACAGGCAGCATAGAGTGTAGAAAGGAATACACAATTTTACTGGATAGTAACTTCAACACAAGTCTAATGGAAAAAGCTACTGGGTGGGACAGATTTGCTTCAAATGGAGGTTGATGTTACCAGGTGTATTGGAATGACAGCTTTAGACAGGTCAGTTTTGAAGGAGAAAAAGAATAACAAAGATAAGCTTCTATAGAAATCAACAAAGTACCTGGCAAAAGATGAAAGTAATGAGCTTTATGATTATATTAAACATGAAGAGGAAATATGTAATGCACAATAAATATATGAAAAGAATGGCTTCAGAAACATGAATACATAAAGGTTTATTTTCTCCATCACTGCACACAATTTACTTCAATTAATGCTAACGGGAATTTCAATGCACACCAGAAGAATTATACTTCAGGGACTCACCAAGCATTATCATGTATTTAACACCTAATATCCTAGCAAAAACAGACTAAAGTCAGAGAGCATATTCTGCTGTCCTTAGAGTAGTGGCCTATTCTGCAAACACTGACAATGAAATCAGTTGGACTGCCCACAAGGTAAGACAGCATAATTTGAGTAGGGATAATAGATTTCATTCCAATAAAAAGAGCTATGTACCTGCTGTAGTATAAATATTTTGGTCTGAAATAAGTAAAAAAAAAACCCACTCACAAAAGCCAAATATTTGTATCTTGAAAGCACAGCTGAGAGGACTGATAATTACCTACCTTTGAAATGCATCAATCAGCAAAACAATTTCAAACACAGTTCTCAGGACTATATGTGCTTAGGGCATTAGTATTTAGGCCTATTTTAAAGAGATATTCTTCATTCAGAGCACTGCTCTTGGCTACCTGATCAGTCAGGATCCAGTCCTCCACTTCTCAAACCCCAAATCAACTGAAAGACTTCTTACCAACACTACAGGCACTAACAGATGCCCCTGGGGTGGCTGGGGCTAATAGGGCACAGTACAGTCTTCTCATTTGAAGCAGCAGCCAAAATCAACATACTTCACTACAATTCAGCCTAACGTATGGAATACAACTGCTTAAAAATTCACCTGAAATGCAATGTTAGAACAAAATTAAATGAAATTAAACTGTTGTTTAATTTAAGTTCAGGCTTCTGAGGGGCCAAGTTATCTTTATCAGAGACATCTAATGCAGAGCAGCATCTCTATACCTTTAGGCTAAAGGACACCACAATTTGTGTGCATTCTCACTGCTCTGTGAGTGAATTTGCATTATCTCTACAAATCACACAGGAAAGCTCTGAACTTTTAAGGAGCTTTTAAGGAACTTTTAATCATAAGATAAAACTCTACTGGAATGTTGACAAGATGATACAGAACAATGTAACAGAGGTCATCCTCTGCATGAAATCATTGTATACTTGTCAGTATAAAATCCACTACAATGTGGCACAAACCACCACCCCTAAAAAGAAGGCAGAGGTCAGATCCTGCAAGTAACATGTATCTGTAACCTCAGATATAGTCAGCTGTGCCATTTAGTCTCAAATGAAACTACATACAATGGCAAAAGTAAAATCTTTGTGTTTTCTTACAGTGATGTAATTTTGAAAACACATTCTCATTAACTATAATCTGTAAGGAAAAAAGTTGAGACAAACGTCAAAACAAGCAAGAACCACATGTTTTTACCTGATCAGCTGTGGTCTCAGAAGGAATCACTAGCACAATATCTCCTCGTTTTAAATTAAGCTCATCACTGTTAGCTGCCTCGAAATCATGTAGAACTTCAACCTAAAGAAAATAACACCACACACATAGATGCGATCTAAATTAAGATGTTTTCTCAACAAAATTATCTGTTGAATCTGTACTGAAAAGAAAACACATTCTTTATGCAAACATTCGGCTATAGACAAGCACATTCAAATTATCATAGCATCATGAAATGCTAACAGGTTGTAATGGACATTAAAGATCATCTCGTCCCAACCTCCCCTGCCATGGGCAGGAACACTTTCCCCTACAACAGGTTGGTCAAGGTCTTATCCAGCCTGGCTTTGAACAGTGCCAGGGCTGGGCATCCACAACCTTCCTGGGAAACCTGTTCCAGTGTCTCATCACCCTCACAGTAAAAATATCTTCCTAGTATCTAATCCAAATTTCCCCTCTTTTAATTTATAACCATTACTCCTTGTCCTAAAAGGAACTACAGTTCCTGACGAAGAGTCCCTCTCCAGCTTCCCTGTAGGTCCCTGTTGGAGGTTAGGTTTCTCTTCTTTTGCTCCTTCTTAGAATTTTTCCCGTAAGTTGTTAAGAAACATTGATTACTAGGCACTTATGGGTACTTAAGAAAACATAGAAGTGGCTAAGCTGAGGAAGAAAGAGGGCATCTGGTTGCATTCTCTTTCATCTAGAGACCTTCTCTCCGAGGGACAAAGATACCATGGGATTTTGGGGTGCAGGTAAAGGGTGGGGTTGAGGGCAGCTGTGCTTGCTCTCTCTCTCAGGGCGTCGGAGGATGGCTGAACTGCTGCTTGGGGAAAGAAATTTTCCTACCACCCCTACAACTCAGCCAGGAGCTGCCTTTCTTCTGCTGCTGGGCCCAGCACACCCTGCCCTGCTGGGATGTCCCGTAGTTTCAGCTACTGCCACAAAGTTTCTGATACATCTCATCCACCTAGGATTGCTGCTCATTCCTGCCATTCCAGCTTAGTGCTCCTCAGCGTCGTACTGGGGCACCAGCATCAACTGCCCCAGGGGTTTGTGAAGCAAAGCCTCTCTTCCACCCCCCACCGTCCCAGACACAGCCGCCATCACCGCGTGCTCCCCGAGCTCGCGCCACAGCGCCCCCTGCAGCCGCGGGGGAATCATCGCACCCGCCCTGCCCGGCCGGGAGCCACCAGCGCCCCTGCCGGCTGTGACTGTAACTGCACCAAAGGGGAAAGTGCCTAAAGAGAGCCCAGAGAGAAGGCTGTGACTGGGTTTGTGGGCCTGTTTGTAGTTGCTCCCACTGTTGTTGTTTTGTTTGCCTTGTTATACATACTAACAAAAAACTGTTATTCCTATTCTCATATCTTTTTAGCCTGAGAGCCTTTTAATTTCAAAATTATAATAGTTCAGAGGGAAGGGGTTTACATTCTCCATTCCAAGGGAGGCTCCCACCTTCCCTAGCAGGCATCTGTCTTTCAAACCAAAACAGTCCCCTTCAGATACTGGAAGGCTGCCATGAGGTCTGCATGGAACCTCCTCTTCTCCAGGCTGAACAGCCCCAATTTTCTCAGCCTGTGTTCAAGGCAGAGCTATTCCAGTCCTCTAATCAACCTTATGGCCCTCTGGATTCGTTCCAACAATTCCATGTCCTTCTTATACTAGGGACACCAGAACTGTATGCAGCATTCCAGGTGGGATCTTACAAGAACAGAATAATCTCCTTTGTTCTGGCATCAATTTATAAGAAAGGCTCTGATTCATGTCAGTTTTTTATGCATTTCCTTAGAAGCAGGGACAACTTAAGGATAGATTCCTTTCCTGAGACTATCGGAAAAAAACTTAAGATCCTTTCCCAAGATTATAAGATCTCAAGGACACGTGATAATGCAATATCCAACAAGTTCTGCCTCTTGGGCAAGGCCTACCACTGTCATTCCTCCGATGTAAGGAACTTCCTTCCATTCCCCATTATCATTATGAGACTGCAAGAGGGGTAGCAGGATTTTACAAATAAAATTGAGAAAGATTCTCAGGAACTTTAGATTCTCTCATTCTCTTCTTGTGGCCACTGTTGTATTACTCTTCTTGTGAACATCTATAAAAATTTGAGTTCGTCATAAAGTATCCATTGCAATAGGTGATCAAAGAGGAGCGTAATGGGAACCCTACTTAATGATTTCCTGGAAGGAAATTCCACTTACCAGCAGATAGGTTTACCAAAAATATCTGCCTTTCAAAGGGGTGAGCATCCAAACATTGGCAAGATCAGCATGTCATTGTGAACAGACCATTTTAAGTAAATGGTTTTATCTCCTTAAAAGACAGCTAGTCTATTTTTCTCAAAGCACAGACAGTTCTAACTCTGCAATTATGAAAGAAAGTGGAATTGAGAACCAGATTGCAAGCATATATTCTGCTCCTCCTTCTCTATATCTGGCCCAAGAGAGTGGGATGAAAAGCAGAAGATGAACTATGCCAGCATATTTGAGTTGCATGATACTGTTTACCTTTACCCTACTGTTATCCACAAAGTTTGCAGAAAACATTGAGCAATGAGAATAGACCAAAAAGAATGGCATAATTAGAGAGTGCTATGGGACTAATTAGTCTGAACTACGCAAATTATAGTAGAAAGCATGTAAAGTTCATCCATCCTCAAGGAGCTCAGTGATTATAAATGTTCAGTATTTTCAAATGTGAACCAGGAAACCCTGGGGGTTTGGCCAGCCAAGGGAAGAATTTCTCTTATGCCTCATAAAATTTTTCTGTTTGATTACCCTAATAGTTTATATTATTACTAAAGTTATTGAATGACATTTTGGCTTCATTACCATTAATTATAGCCATGGGTTTCAATATAATCAGTAATTCCACTACAGATTTTCAGGCCAGAAAAAAGCCATTTTTTAAATGATCATAGAACCATAGAATGGTTTGGTTTGCAAGGGACCTTAGAAATGAAATATACATTTACAAAATATACAAAAATACAACTATACAATATATATACTATATACAGTGAGCATATCAGATATATCATTAGCATATATCAACAATATTCCTGATTAACTATGTGGCAGTGCAGTTTTATTCAATGTATTAATTTTCAGCAGTCATTTGGTGAGATTCAAGGATACTTGTACTTCAGTGAATCTTATAGTTACATAAGGATATGCACAGCAAGAAGCATGCAGAAAATGTATATTCTCAGACTTTATTTATGAAGCAACAACATAATAATACAGTTGTAGTTGCATGTATTTGTGTGTGCATGTGGCTGATAAACTAAGAATCCTTTGCCCTCAACAAATCACCTGGGCAGACAACATACATCCATAGAAGCTAGGGATATCTAAAAGAAGAATGGAGAAGCAGACCTTATAGAGAAAAGAAGGTGGCATTGCTGAAGCTGCATCTTCTGCTGGAACAGGCTGATCCTGAGGAAGTACAGCCTGGATTTCTTCAGTAGGTTTCTGATCATTTCCAGCTTGGGAAGTTTCACTGAGATTAGTGTCAGTGACCTGAGCGCCGATCTCTGTCGTGGCATCTTTGGACTCATTCATGATGACCTCGTGTTCTTCTCCCTCCCCCTCATTGTTTGATGCTGGCTCTATTACTACTGAAGGGATGCTGCTGACCTTTTCCTGGGGAAAAAAAAACAAACCAAAAACAAACCCCTCTCACAAAAATACAAAACTATTTACTACTTTATTTCAAGCAGGAAAACACTATTGTTTATTACATAGGGCATATATGGAGATGAGAATTTCTTTTTTTCTTTACCATGAATTCTTAAGACAGAAAACAGTATTTGTGCAAGAATGTCAAGGAATAATCCCCCCACCCTGTTATCACTGCTCTCCTTAGTTATCATAAACCTGCTTTATACATTATTGTACTAAATAAAAAAAATTCTCTGTAGGGAGCTTGGGCTTAATTTTCAGTGTTTCTGAAAATTACCAGACCTTTTTCCTTCACTCAGCACTTTAGTTTCAGCAGGTTTGAGTGAAGCCACTAGTTCCAGTACTCACTGTACTGTTTTTATTTGGAAATTGAAGTCAGCAGGATAATAGAGATAGAAGGTGATGAAAGAAGGAAATATGACCTCTTTCTTTGACTGAAGGGATCTCTCCTGATTTACAACAATGTAACTGGGAGCAGAGAAAGTAAAAAATCTAAGTAGCATCTGACCAATCATGAATCCCAGTAAAAAAGCACTTAACAAACCTTGTTGAAGCACCCAATCTGAAAAAAATACATTCACTGATATTCTCCCAGACCATCTTATCCTGGAGCACAGATGAAATAGAATATGCAGTGAATTCAGGTGGTAACTGACTGCCCAGCTACAGATCTGCTCTAGCAGGTGTTTGCCAGCTCCTCAGAGGTTGCAGAGGAAAAGGCAGCAGGCCAGATATGGATAGATGGCTTGACTGCCATGACTTACAGGAAACAAAGTATTGCTATTGACAAGACATGGTGTCAGGATATAAAAAAACCCCAATTGTTTCTCTGTCTATTTCTCCAGAAAGTCCTGTTACGTTATGTGATAAATGTTATCTTCTCAGGGGAGCACAGANTCTCTGTCTATTTCTCCAGAAAGTTCTGTGATGTTATCTTCTCAGAGGAGCACAGGGAGACAAGAGTGGGGGATAGCCCAAACAATATGCTGTCCATGCTCTTCACAAGGCCATCATAGGGCCATAAAGTCCCATCCCTACAAGCCTAGGGGAATACAGAGACACAAAGACAAGCACAACCCAAAGTAAGGACTTAGAAGAAAGGATACCCTGTAGGAGAGCTCCCTAGGGCCATCCCAAGAGAACATTAGACTTGATACTGGCTAAACATGGAGGCACAGAGCTAAAATAGCCTTGCCTCTCTCAGGCTGTTGAATCTGTCCTGATTCCCCTAACACACTCTCCCATGAACTGATATGAGTTACCTGAGACATATCAGCCCCTTTTTCTTCTCCCTGACGTTTGTCGCCTTCCTCAACATCCTCCTGTTCAGTGGTGGCAGCTCCTGCTGCCACAGCCACACTGTCCTCTGATGCTGCAGTCCTCTCACCAACAGGTACCACCTAAAAACAACAGAAGAGAGGGACCTTTCAGGATACGAGTTACAGATACTTGCTGGAGAGAACACGGACCAACCTCTGCTCTGTGACCTCCCTGTGTGACGCTGACCTACAGTCTTAAGCTCACTGGTGTTCCTCTTGATTTATGGAGGGGAATAGTGCTGGGGACAAGCTTGTTCAGAGACGCTGATTAACACGTGGAGAGAGACGTTTATGAAACCTCACCAGGCAGCATTTAGCAGAGTCCTCAGGTGTTATGAGTGGAGTAACTGTTTGTCAAAGCTGTTTTCCTTCCCTTTTCTTCCAGATGTATTGTGGAAGAAATTTACCACTGGTTTCTGCAGAGGAGGAGGAGGAGCTTGCAAACTGTCCAGGCACCCACAGGACCCTGCTAATGGAATCTGGTCTTGGGAAGAGGCTTCAAGCCTTCTCTAGCTAGTCACCTACCTCACCACAGACCTTGCCTGGCTTCAAAAGTCTTGTAATCCTAATTACACATTCCTTTCTAACAGAGAGACTTACAAGTCAGGCCATATCAGGAGAAGTAAATATATTCTACATCTGGATAAATATTAGAAAAAATTTACCAAAAAGATCTACAGTTATGTCAGTATAAAAAGATACATAAAAGCCTATTCGGTCTGGCTGTGACTGAATAATTTCTGATCAGTCTGTGTTGAGAAGTTAATGCATTATTTATCCCAACTCTTGAAAGGTATATAGAAAAGTACCTGCCTACTACTAGATCAGTGTTTAATCCTTCATCCAACAGAAACTGTTACTCCTTGTTGTGGGTAACTTAAAAGGTAATTGTATTGCCTAGCTATCTGTTCCCCAAATTGTTACTGTCTCTTTAAGACTCTGCAGCTGGAAAAACTGGGGCGGGATGCTATTGTGGGCATTATTAAAGTCTGCTTTAATAGGCAGCTTGTCCCCTTTTGCTGCATGGTTTTTGTTTTGCTGGCTGCTTGGTCTTTGCTTAACCAGAGGCTTCTCCCTTTTTGGGTTCTCTTTTCGTATTCCCGTCTTCTTCTTTGTCGTGGAGAGACTGAAGTTGCAGGCTTTGAGCTGCCTTGGGATGAATTCCACAGGTGCCCACCTGCAGTCGAGGTATCGCACCGACAGCAGCGGAGCAGCCCTGCTCTGACCTGGGTAGTTGTCAGCCATGAGTGGCCCCTGCCCAGCTGCTTTGCCTGGCCCTGCCTGCCCTGCTGTCTCCTCCCTGCTGTGAGGAGAGCACTGACCCCAGAGTGGCTGTCAGGTCTTCATCTGCCACTGGAATTGCTCCATGAGCTCCTGCCTTCTTGGAAGGGATTGGGTGCCATCTTGTCCCTTTATCTTTCCCACACAGTTGCCCCTGTTGGGTGCTGTCTCAGGAAAGGGTGTTTTCTGGCATTTTGGATCTCTCTTTGTTCTCACGGGTTCATAAGATTTAGCTATTTTGTATCTAGCAGGTATTTATTATTAGCTTTTGCCTGTTGCTATTTTATTTATTAGTAAACGGTTATTTTTCCACTTATAACTACTCGTATCTGCTCCTTAGCAGCAGAAAGGGATTGGTTGAACCTACAAAGGGAAGCAACTCATTCCAGAGTGTTCTCCTTTTAAACTGTCTTAAACCAAGACACTTGTAATTTATGCATCCCCCAAACACCTGCATTGTGATATACTGCTTACGGTAGCATATTGGGTATATACTTACCATGGATTAATCTTAAGGTTTGGACTGTTGAAGGTAAATGACAAAACTCATTGTTTTAATCTAATTAACTTCAAGATGGAATTTTTACCTTACAGCAGATGGCTCAAGGATAAAGAAAAAACACGGAAGGAAAACTCGTTACAAGGTACCAATGTCAAGCCACAGCTAGCAGAAATCTCTCTGATCTCCAGCGAACAGTCTGATGCTCTTTGTTTCCTCAGTTTGATCTTTCCCCCATGCATGAGGCTAACTCCACTACCTGAACTCAGCAACTGTTCAAGGGCACTCTTCAGGCATTGTTTTTTAGCAACATTAAATATTCACCACTACTCCTAATTGCTGCTATTAATTAAAGTGATAAAGAAATCCCCCTGGCAACTGTGAAGACAGAAAATATTATATGGATTTATAGAAGTCACTGGGGAACTTTAATGTAAATTGAAACTGCTGCTGCTGAAGGATGCTCTATTGTAAGAGGAAATAACATCAACAGATAAGGGCAGATGTTGACGTTTTCTCCTGTAAGTCTGACACTCATAGTATTTTCAATTTTAGCAGTCTTGGTCCAAGAAGATATACAAATAAATGATGAATGTTAAAGTCCTGGAAAAGGCTAGTAGAAAAGAGTGGGAATAGACTGCACATCAGATTAATTTTACACCATGCATTTCTAAGAGCATGATGCAGAAATTGGTCTTGCTGTCTATTGTGATTAAGATCAACAACTTCTTTTCTACCTACTGGATTTGTATAGACCATTTTTATTTTATAAAGAGGAGAACACTAATTTACATGAATTGGCTCACAAATGCCCCACTGTGAAAGGGTGACACTCTCACAGCATGCAGTCATGAGTCACTAAATGTATACCACAGCTCACAATCCCATGACATTTTTTTCCTTGTGTCTTAGAGAACAAAATCAATAAAAGCTAGATGATTAAAAAAGCTTTTATAAAAAGGCATGTGAGGTAGCACACAATGAACCTCACTATCAGCCTCAAATACCTGATTAGTACAGAAGAGGAAGAAAAGGCAGGAGGTTGAATTCATACCCAGCTATGTTGAACCACATCCTTGCAGATACAGCTCCTTGTATTACCTTACTTCATACTGAAAACCAATCCTATCAATCTCTTTTATATAGATAATTAATAACACTAGGCAGTCTGATAGTATTCCAAATTAATTATTTCTAGCAGTAATATCAAAATTTGGATAGCTGTCCCATTACACCAAGAACACAGGAGAGAAAGAAAGGATCTTCTAGTACAATGAGGGGTGTGATAGAACTACTCGACTGTTTTAATTGCATAGACGTGAATTTTTCTTCAGCCAGGATGTGGCTGATCCACACAGTTGTACTCTCATTAACATTGCTCTCAGCTCAACACGATGCCACAGATCCAGCAGGAGCGATGATGAGCCCAGGAAGAGGAGAAGGGCTACCAAGCCTGCTGATGGGTGTCTGTCAGAGGAGCTCCCTCAGACATACTTGTCTTCCAGAGCCAAAATTCTTGCCTCATGGCGGGATTTAGAACAGGAATTTTTATGACGGTTATAATCACAGCTAAGCTAGCTAATGTCAAGAGAGACCAATCATCAAACTTTAGGGAATGCATCAGTTGCAAAGTCTTGGAAAATTCTGAAGTAGTACTGAAGAATTTATTGTGCTACTTACAGAGTATCAAAGGGATCACGTTCCATTAACAGTCAAATATTTGCTTAGCAAATAACTTAATCTCTTATGGCAGCTCTTCTGTATGTTAACACTGTTTTAAACAGAACATGGGCAAATTTACTCTTTGATAAGAGAGTGAACAAGATCGTTCTCCAAGATAAGAGAGTGAACAAGTAGTATTAGAATAAAGGGGGAAAACTTCAATGACTTAGCCTTGGTGCTAGCACAACCGTGAGGCATTTCTTGTATATTTCTTCTTGAACCAGACTTGTTGCGAGTGACATGGCAATGCTAGAGGAAAAACACAACACCCTCTTGCACTGTGTCCACACCAAAGTGGGCTTGATCTACCACGCCCTCTCTGCATTTTCTTTCTATGCAATTCCACGGGCTTCCATGTGGATGTGGCAGTGCTTGTGAGGAATACAGGACCAAGGAGTCCCAAATTCACTTCCAAGTGACACTGGTATGCCCTACAACCACAGATATATCCTTGGTGCTAGCAGACCTAATGCAGGATAATGAACTTAAGCCTGGACAGCTGAACATAGCATGTTCTGAAACCAGTTCATTACCTTTTTGTATATATCATGGCACCAAAATCAGCAGCAACAAAAAAGCAGGTTGCTAGCACCTTGAGATACAGATCCTGAGTGATTAATAACTAGGAGTTATTTCCCAGTCCCTACTTCTATCCCTGAGTTTAATATGCAGCTATTCCTCTTGTGCTGCCCTCTGTGCACATTTGAGCACATTGTAGTTTCATTTCAGAATAGAAGGATTCAGAGTAAGTACTTTTATCATCCCTAAAGAAATATAAGCAATATGCAATCATTCAAATCCACATATGCACAGCCTAAAGTATGTCACTGAGCTTTTCATTTGCTTTGTAATTTGATTTTAACTATCTAATGACACCAGACTGTGCTTTAGCAAACCAACTCGTAACATGAGTTTCCAAGTAACTGTTATAGCTCAGGGCACATTGTGTAGGAAAAAGAAATGATTAATCATAGTTTTTTTTAAATAAAGAAATTTACAGAAAGGCTAGACAAACAAATATACAAAAATTGTAAAAGCTCCTGGGAATCTATGCAGCGTATTTCCAAATGTCAATAGAAACAGCATTATACTTCCTTTAGCCATGGAGCTGCTTTGTTTGCTGCCCTGAAATATTTATCACTCTATACTGCTGCAACAGGCAGTTTCTAAGATAAAGCCTGCATTGAATAAGAGGTGATCTGTTAGAATATATGCCAAGGGTGCAGATATATCTATGCAGTGTTAGACTTAGATACCACAGCTAAGTCACAGTTGCATTATATTGGCCTGCCTATTGATGACATGCAAATGACAATTTTTTTGCAACAGTTGAAAATATTAAAGGACAACCATACTCAAGTCTATTCATATGTACCTCACTTTCCTTCTCAGCAACTCCAGTTGTCTCCTTATCACCTGCCTCGACACTCTCCTGTATAAAAGGAAATATGGTAACTATCTTAGTCATGCTGAAGCAATGGCTGCAGAGAAATTTGTATTAATCAAGCTAATGGAAGCATGCCATGTATGGGACCCCATGAAATGAATGGCTAAATGAGCTAGTATATACTATCAAGCAGAAAAATATTGCCACACATAATCTGGAATAGAAGTATTTATATGCTGAAACAAACCATTTGCGTATGTCATCATCATCATACTGGAACTGTTAAGGACAATTTAACTTACTTTTACTACCAGTATTCTCATAACAGCACCAGCTTTGAAGAATTGTTTAGTAAGCAACCTTGCAGTTTCCACCAAGCTCAAATTTCTCCCACCTGTGACTCAAACTGTTTCCACTATCACCTGCTCCTGCCCCTGTAATTCACCAGGGCCTCAGCTTAAACTTCTTGAAAGACTTCTTCCACTCAAGTTGGACTGCAGCTCATTTAAATGGGCTGTTGAAAAGATGTGGGTCACAAAGTTTGTTGGTTTTTGTTTTGGTTTTTTTTCCCTGAATTAACTTACTTTAGGTCCATATCCAGTGGTACATGCAGCAGGTGCCTGACAATAGAAAAACTAGACATCAGTGGTTTTCCAAATGTGACACCCATTTACGTGTTCAAACAATTGAATGCACTGACCAGTAACAAGCTCCTCCCAAATAGTACTTGCTACCAGCCCCAGGTCCTTTTCTACAAAAGATCAACAGTCAAAATCACTTAAATTCAGGTTTGGTTTGGAATAGTTGGAAGTGCTTTATTAGCTGTTCAGGTTTGACTCTCTGCAGACATGGCTATTTCTAAAGACACCTCTAAGCAAAACCAAGTCAAAGCCCCATTACAGAAATCAATTTTGCTAATAAATTGTTGACACAGCTAGGTCAGATTTTTCTACAGAGCTGAAAGGGTGAAGAGAAGTTATGCAAGCATACTTGGCAGCATGGTATATTGGAGTGTCTGCTTTGGCAGTCAGAAGCTGGGAAATCTCACAAACTCCAGCTACCTGCCTTCACACACACAACTGTCACACCAAAGTTCCTTAACGTTTCAGCAGAAATGGCAGCATGTTTCTTTTTTAAAAGAATGCTGAGTTACATGCAAAATTCATATTACTTTTTTTCTTTTTTTTTTTCCTACTCTAACCTAGTATTGCTTGCAGTCAGTCATAAGCCCCAAATATGCCCAGATGCCAGGACAGGGCAGTTGCTGAGAGTAGTGTTGCCACAGAAACCTCTCAGAGCCTTATCTCTGTTAAAATTGCAGTATTATATAATCTTTTAAAGTGATTACTTTCTTTTTTATTTAGGTTGCCAAGCCTCTGCTATGTGGTTTTCAGATTTATAAGTTTGAAGAGGCTGTATAGGGTCTTAAATAGAAAAAACCAAACATCAACAGCAAAATATAAATATTTCACACTTTGATAATGTGTGTATGCACAGAACCACCCAGAGAAGTTTTGGGTTTTTTTGGTTTTTTTTGTATAGCAGAGATATACTGTAGCCCATAAAAACTTTATGTCCAACTGCAAGTCGGTACACAGGTGACTTCTCTACTTGTACTATTCAAAAGTGCTGAATTTCTGCCAGCAGCTGTATTTACAATTTGCCTTTAGAAATTAGTATAATCTTGCACTTCAAAGTCAGGAATGTGTTGGCGTTTTTAATTTTTTAATAATTTCCTGGCAATATTGTCTAGTAAGAATCCCATCAGCCCAGCTTTGGGTATCTTTGCAGAATGATTTAATACATACATAGGCATAGTTTTAAGTAAGAACTGTTTTCTTATTAACTAAAAGCACAATTTTTGTTGGAAAGGTGAAAGTAACAAGAGCTTCTCTTATTTCCCAAAGCTTGAGCTTTCCTGAAGCTAATTTGACTATTGTGTACTAGTCAATTTAGTAGTATTTTGCTTTTCTGATTAGCTGGAAGCTGGGATTTTGTGGATAATGGAGTTTGAGAGGAGAGCATTATAAACTGTATCATTTTTAGAGCATAAAATCCTAGTAAAAAAGGATGACTGGAATAATATTAGGAAACTAACACCCTGGTTCCAGAGAGAAAAATCCACTTCTGGAGACTTCAACAGAAAGACACATTAGTTCTCTCCAGTAAAAGAGAGCAACTTATTTTTCATGGCCTTATGCTCCCATTTTTCACTGGCACTGAGCTTCATGCTCAGAAACCTGACACAGCTGACTCCTGTTCTGTATCTAGCCACTGCACTGCTCTCCCAAACTACACATTCCACCATTTGGGCACTGTGAATAGTACCTACAGTGGGACTGAACCTTAATTAGATAAGCTTGGTTGCAGGTTGTTCCCTGGCCTCTGCTGTACTCACTCAGTGTCTGCAAAGAGCTCATCAGGAGGTAGCTTCACGTATGCTTATGCTCTACATTGAAAACCACAGTATTTCACTGAGTGTCTGACTGCTTTAATGGGAGAACATCAGAGTCCAGGCAGGCATCACACCCAAAGCCCTAAGAAGCTCTTTCCAAACTAATAAGTGCAGTGGAAGTAGGAAAGCTGATCTCCAAGTGCTATGTCTCACATGTAGGAAAAGACGAAAGGGAAATAGCAACATTTCTTAAGCATTTGCTTTATTATGATGTCTTCATGTCATCTTTGCTTGAATGTGAAAAACTGATGTAGTGAATGAGGCAGTATTATTTGAAAAATAAATAAGCCAATGGTTAATACATTATATCCTTCAGACTATCCTCTGGATTTACAGCTGCCTTTAGGGATGCTATAGAAACAGAAAACCAACTTTCTGTGTGGAGAATTCCATGCATAAACTGTTTACCATGGTTAACTTTTCTTCTGTTGGCACACGTGGTCATCCTGTCCTTTTAATTACCAGACATTTTATCCCCTCCCAAAAAAGGATCAACTGTTGAGAGCTACTAATAAAAACTATTTGTTCTATGGCACTGGAGATCTGAAGGACCAAGACAAAAACATGTAATGAGATCCTAGGCAGCAATTCTGATGAGCTCTTCTAATGAAGTTTTGGCAGTCTTGATCAGGCAGACTATGANCTTATTGTGTAATCCATCTCCCACACTATTGGTCTGTAAAACTGTGTCCACCTACAGTCATTTATCTAAGAACCCTTGCACACGTGTAGCAGAGGTCTTTTGGGAGTTGAGAATAAACATCCAAGTCTACCCCAAAGGCCCGTGCTGCTGTCCATTGTTCTATGCGCCGAACCCAGCGGTAACTAGGATCTGCGGACCTCGTGGGGGACAGTCGCCCCCCCAATTCGTCGCCAGCCAGGATCACAGACCCCGACAGTCCCCTATCCCCTGGACCATTTTCTCCATAATTTAAATGAACACCCTACCAGAAAATTTACTATTAAGTTCCTATAATGAGGAATCCATACCATAAATTTTCTGTATTAACAGGATATGACAGGAAACTTACCACAGAAAACTGAACTGAGGACTGGCTCAAAACTGGAAGCAACTAAACTCAGTAAAGGATTCCCAATGAAGCAGTATCTATCGATATTTTACAATTCTACTTTCAAAGGAAACTGTCACTCATAAAGCATATGAATGTAGGAATTATGTATTTTAATCTTTTGCAATTCAGTGTACTTTTCCTTAGCTTTGAACGTATTTGTCATTAATCCTAATCTTCAAAACTCTTCTTTGCAAGTCTTGAAAAACCCTCTCTGAAATAAAAACCTTTCAGAACCAAATGCAGTCACTCAATTTCAGGCATTTTTAAAATCAACACTTTGTTTTTTTTCCCAAATTAGTAAGGACAACACCATTTGGAAGTACCAAAAAACCATCAAGAACAAACCTAATTAAAACAGTTTAACTTCTATTTAATGCCTACTCTCTTCCTCTTGGATTGCTCTTAAATTGTCTGTTTCTGGCATTGTTTCTCTCTGTCTCTCTCCCAATGGCTCTGCACTCCTGTGACTCAGCCAGAGCAGCTGACAACAGACCATGGACCCAGAACTCCTCAGCAGCAAAATGGATCAACTGGAAAGGTATGCCAGCCAGCAAGCAAATGCATGGTATTGCACACAGAGACTGCTTAGTTAGTACTTAAGATGTGCAACAGGCTTCAGAGTATTGCTTTGTCTTAGTGCAGGACAAAAATGTTTTGGAAAAATGGGGAACTTTTTTTTTTTTTTTTCCAAAATAAAACCACCTTTCTGGCTTCATTAATATCTGTTCTTCCACATTATTCCCTGCCATGCACTCATGCAAAGAGAAGAGCTCCAGATCAATGCAGTGACCGATTTCCCATTCCTTCTCTCTCTCCACCTTCCCTCCCACTTTCTTTAATCCAAACCATCACATTTACATGAGGCATTTTTCTCAACATTTTGACAAAACAATGTGCTTCAAATAGGTAATTTTACTTATTGCCATCCTATAGAGTTGACAATACAAACTGAAAGCACACAGAAGGGGAGATTCTGGTCTGCACAAACCATGAGGCTTTCTTCATTATGTTAGTAGAAAAGAATATGCACTGAGATACCTGTATAAAAACAGATGCTAGTCAGAAGGAAAACCCCATGCCTACTGTCTCAGACAATGTCTTAATTTGCAGTGATATTAGATGCCCTGCTTTGTTCTTCATGCAGAGCTGTAATTTCTTCTTCCTTTCATGAATGATGACATGTAAAAAATCTCCCAACTGCTGTTCAGTGTTCTTCTCTTTGACTCACAACTGGCTTCTAGACCTATTGTGAGCCTTGTAGACCTATTACAATAACTTTTTCCTGAAATTTTCATTCTCTAGTAAGGACCATACAAGATGTATATTGGCTGAGTGCTTGAAATAAAATGAGAAAATTGCTAATAATGTAATTTAAAAATTGCATCAATTCTTTCCCCTTCTGAAGTTCCTCTGGCATCAAACAACTTGTGAAACCACAACCACTCAGCTAAACTTCAGTCTAGGATGACAAACGTAAGAGGAATGACATTTTAGGGCTGAAAGGAGGACATGCTGGAGAGGCATGCTGTGACACAGCCAGATACTGGAGAAACTAGCCATGGAGGATGACAGTGGAAAGGATGGCTCAAATGCAGCAAGCACATGTGCCATAACAAAAAGTGGCTCCAATGAGGCCTGAGAGGTGGCATGGAGGACAGATCACTCACCACAGCCTGCTCTGCTGGCTCAGCAGGGACGGCCTCCTTTTCCACAACAGCAGCAGCAGCAGCAGCAGCAGCAGGGGTTTCCTCAACCTTAGGCTCCCCTGGTGGAGTTTCTTCAGCCTCAGTCTTTTGTTATTGATTTTTAAGTAGATAGTGGAAAAATTGTTGAGGAGCATATGATGTTGGGGAAGAAGAGGGAGAAAGGGAACTGTGCCTGGCACAGTGTTGCTTCAGGCTCAGTCTTGCCAGGCTTTGTTCCCAATAAAAGACAGCATGTAAAGCGCATTTTCATCATCAGTGTTCTCAATGTAAAATGAGCCTGTCCTACATGCCTCCGTCACAAGGAAAGGAAGCATAGCTTCCTGAGCTGCACTGAGAAGTAATGGAAGTGAGGGAAAGCACGCAGTTTGCTCAAAAATGCTCCAGAAACTGCTGGCAAGGCCAGAAATTGAAACTGGCACCCATGTGTACCAACTCTGGTCTTCAAACATGAGTTTTAAAAATTACCTTCTTCTCCCTGGTTCTGTCTGTTCTCAGACAGATACAGTGCCTCCTCACTGGAGTTTCTATATGCACAGTTTTTATATGCACAAACAATGACTGATTGAATTCTAGCAATGAATTCTAGCAATCATCCCTGTTTTCTTATTGAAATTCATTCTTTCTTGAGCTCTTAATGACCTAAAAGGCACCCATTTATCAGCCTAATATTGGGATTTCCACCCTTTTAAATTCCAGCCTCAGTTTGCTTTCCAACAAGAGGCTCTATGAAATATCTCCAGCCCTGCAGCATGGTCAGTCTAGGGGCAAAATAGCTCACAGCAGAAGTGCAATCTCCAATGAAGACATTACTCTGCAAATACATGCACAAAACAAGGGGAGAGCTCCAAGCTGTGCTCAGCATATTCGATTTATAAAGATGGCTGACTCAGAGAGAATAACCAACATCAATAGATTAATCTTCCATGAACAAATTGCTCAGCATAATATGAAGCTCAAAAGCAATTGCTTTGCAGTTGATAACAGGTTGCTAGCTAGATTATGTTATCTATGTCCTGTGATAAAGAGACAGCTTCTATGAAATTCTTTTAAGATACTAAGACCTTCTCCTTCTGATATTTTCCAGGAAAAAAACCCCCATAGCCTCTCAATTCTTTGCATATATTACTTAAGCAGGCTGACTTTTAATGAGGTACAGAGAAGTCTGCCTGTGCAAGACCTTCAGGATTTGGCACAGCATTAAGAAGCATTCACTTGTTGTATATTATACCACACTGGGCAAATATTTCTCTGTGTAGGGCATTAATGACAGCTCTAGAGAATTTCATAAGAAGAAATAGGACTGAAATAAGAAACACAAAGTAGATTTGTCCCATGTAAGATGACTAATGAGTTGCCTGACGTTTAATGCCGGAAGAGTCTTTCAGACTTAAAATCACAAGTAACAAAAAGAAGACTGCATTGATATGCTTCGTCACTTGTGGAAAAGTATACTTCAGATGAGTTACTACATTGCAGCTACAAGTAAAAAATATTCTCACAATATTCAGTAACCATCATAAGCACAAACACCACATTAAATAACATTAAATATTACCCTGCTGCTATCAAGTAACTCACCCAGCAATGTTGTTATTCTCATCCTTGCTCCAGGCTAAGCAAAGACTGTAAGGGGAGCTAAGAAACTGCCCAGGTATGATCACTTCCAAGAAGATTGTGCCCTTCTTAGAAGTAGACTGTGCCTGTCATTAATATGGTGGTGAGTAGATAAAATTACAGTAATTTTGGAGATATGTAACAGCCATCATGTACTATCAGGTCCTTGCTGTACACTGGACTGTAGTACTCACTCAAGTAATTTTTAAAATGCAACAAAAGAACAAACTGTTTGACTACACCTTTATAAAATAAACATACCTTGCAATGTTCTGGTTTTCTTTTCTTTTGCTCTGTGCTATCCTTGTGAAAGATTGTTTCAGTGAGTATGGATTTACAACTACAATGATATTACCCACCACCTCTTCCAAATGGAAGAACTGCATAAGGTGATGTGATTTACAGGATAGAAAACAAAAAAAAAGGTGAAAATATCTTTGCACAAACGAAAAATTGTACCCTTTTTGACTGCCATTTTAAAAGAAACCAAAAGCCACCACTTACCAAAGGCTCTTCCACATTCTCATTTGATTGCACTGTAAATGCAGACATATCCTAGATATAGAAATGAAAAACAGCAACGTAAAAATATTTGAGACAGGATATTTGCAGGTGTCCATTAAAGACCTGATTTTTAAATGGTTTATTCAAGTGAAGTTACTAGGTACACTTATAAAGAATAAGACAGCAAATATGGCTTAACTACAAATTATTTTTATATTTATTTATTTAGATTATCTGAGTACTACTAATATTAAAGCGATTATTTTTTAAATTTTATATTCAATGTTTCTAAACCAATGTTTTTCACCTCCCTAAAGGTAGTGAATACATGTGATTCACAAGGATTTTGTTTAAGATACAATGCACTTCTAAGTTGTGGAACTCTGAATCCTTTTTGCAAATTACACATGGCTGTGCCTGGAAAGTACAGGAAAGCTACTTTCTTCTTGATTATGGACTTTTATTTGAATAATAACTACAATAATTACCAATAAAAAATTTTACCTGCACTAAAAAAGTAGAAAAATTGAGGTGTTTCCCAACATCTCACTCATTCAGAACCAATTAATTTGCAAAATATTGCTGGGCCAAATTATTTTCCTTATACAGAGGAGAGAGAAAATATATATTTCTCCAGATAAACATTTTGCTTTAATTATTAGAGCCTTGTGCTTTGCCCTTTCCATCTGTATCCTTTACTACGCTAAACATCCTGGAGCAGAACAGTTAATCACTGGAAGACTCATTTCCATTCTAAGCTGAGTCTTTTTGTGTACTTTCAAAATTTGGTCTACAGGGTATGCTGTGGTCGAGCCAGTCTCTAAGAGAATGCTGGAAAATAATGGGGCCCCAGGTCATTCATCTGAAATTTGGGATCTTGACACGGCCCATCACAGTTATCTGAAAGCATAAACGTGTCTTTATGTGCTGTATCTCTGTGCTGACTCACCATCAGCACCACAGCAGATAAATAATTTAGAGAGTAAAATTTGAGAGTGAAATATATCTTCATTGAAGATGAAGATGTAGAAAAAAATAAAACTCACTACATATTTACATACAGAGTTACTGCAAACAGGCGAAACTGAAAATGTGCTTTATAGGATTTTGGGATTGTGAGAAAAATAATCCACAAAAAAGCACAATAAAAAAGCTAGACCAGCCATTTTAGGAGGAAATAGCTATCCCACTAAGGTAGTCAGATTTTTTTTGCTATTAGACTCCATCAGGCCAAGAGTCCTAAGGGTATTAGAATCTTTCTAGCAATATCCAAGAATTTTAGACATGACAGTATGCTGTTGCTATGCAGCTTGTCTGTAGAACAGATTTCCTGAATTTGTATAGCCAGTTCTAATGCCTTCCTAATAGCATAGAAAAAAAATTATTTCAAACCCTGTTTATTTCTTACCTGTGCAAATCCATTAAATGCTATGGTGGATGCCTAAGTAGAAGTGAAGATCAGAACAAATTACCATTTGTTTACTAAATCCAAACATGAGTCAAAACATTTTTATTTGCAAAATAAAAATGTAGGCCAGACATAAAAAAAAAGGATAAAAAAGAAAAAAGAGAGAGAAAAAAATAATAAAATGAAGGGTAAGGCAGCAAGAAATTTTACAACACTGCTATTTGATAACAGACATCACAGGCTTAAAGAAAATGACAAAAAGAAAGAGCAGAGTACCTTAAATAGTTAAAAAAACACAATAATTAAAAAACAAAGTCAGATGCATTTGAAGATCTACAGATAAAACACAAAAGCTGCCAGACACAATGTGTCTTCACAGTTCAACGCTTCATTCACCATTTTGAAATGCATTTTTGTCAGCCTGCTTTAAGGGCTGAAGGACACCACACCATGAAGAGTTGCATGGCAATTTTTCAAAAAAAAGAATAGCATGGACTTAGAAAGGGCAGTAGGAAACACACAAATGGAATGTTTTTAAACAAGAAGCTTATGTATGGCCTAAGGAACTCTTTGTCTAGACTAGGCTACACACTGGGGTAGGTACCTCTTCTTTATCAGCCTCAATTTCCTGGTACAACAATCCATATCTCCGGTTAGCAATTTCATCTTCAGATAAATCTGAGTTGTTGGTCTCATTGTCTTTTGGACTAGTTGAACTCTCGGTGCTAGCATTTCTGGAATTTCCCATTTGAAACAGAGACAAGGGTCTAGCTATCTCCTTGCTCGGTCCAGGATTGCTAATGCCTGCCTGCTCCCCAGGCAAACCTTGTTTTATTGGGGTCTCCTGAATTATGTGGCTTACATTTGCACCTGCTTCCCCCCAGCTGTTATCAGTAGCTCCTAGGTCTTCTGTAGACCATTTATTACTAATGCCTAACCAAACATTTTCCATGTTACCTTCCTCTGCGTCTTGTGGCTTGAGGAAAAAGGGCCAATTATCCAGTCCATTGGCTTGGCTATCTGATAGACTAGAAAAACCCCAGGAATCATTAGTAACTGTTGGATCCCAGTTTGCCAGCCAGGGCTCTGTTTCCAAGGCTTCAGGAACACCATGGCTAATCACTTCAGTGACTGCTGTTGCTGTTCTACCTATCACTTGGTCATCTGTATTATATGGGCAAGGATTATCACAGCTTGTGCTACCAGCATCAGCTGCCTTGGGTAGCAATGCACATTGTTTTTCAGCATCAGCTTGACCTTTAGTACCAGTACTACCATTTGTGAGGTGGCTGATGCTATTATCTTCAGTTCCTTTACCAGACTCTTCTGCACTGAATAATTCAGCATCACACAGACCACTTCCAGTATCTGAAGGGTACTTTCCTGTGTGGTCAGTTATCTGTAGGTCAACATGTGCCCTCATGTTTACACACTCCATGGATGTACTCTGTCCAGTACCACTGTCAGTTTGGTCTAAGGCCTCCTCAAATGTATTTTCATGGTCCTCATTCCATATCCCAAGGACTCTCTCGGGTTCAGCACCACTGCTTTCTATAGTCTTACAGTTGTACACCACTATTTTGTCTCCACTTTCCTGCCCTGTGCTCAATGATGGTATTTCTCTATCTGTCTCCTCAATGACATTGATCTGTTTGAATTCTTCTTCTGTACAGTTTTCTAGGTTAGCACCACTAGCTCTCCCAGTATCCTCATAATTATCTTCAAACTCATGCAAATTTTCTACCTCTGTGCTGGCAAAAATTTCAAGATCTGATTTTGCTAAATCCTTATGAAATTCTGCCTCACTGTTTCCCTTGGTTTCACAAACTTGCTCTTCCAGTTCCTCTGTACCTTCTACCTCCTTGTAGTTAGCTCCAGTCTCTACCTTTTCACTTGGCTTGACACCTGCCCACTCGTCTTCCTCACGCTCTTCCTCTGCCTTTTGCACATCACATGGGAGAGGTTCATCCAACAAGCTATCAGTTCCCAGGATGGGTGTCTCAAAATTGGTTACGTTCTCTAAGGGCTGATTGGTCACCACATCTTCCCACACGACATTTTTGGCATCCAACTGGTCCTCCAGTGAAGTCCTCTCGTTTTCGCTTACAGAAGCTGACCCTGGTGCAGCATCCTCCTGCTCACCTACTGCAGGCCAAACACTAGCAGGCAGAGCACCCGTGGATTCGCTTGAGGTTTGCTCTGCCCTGGGGTAAAGCAAAGAACTGCCTGGAGTAATTTCCTGGCTGATACTGGGTATGCTAACATCTAGGCCCCAGTTGAGTGAACCTAGATCAGTCTGAGATCTGTTAGTATCTTCTGATGACCCATTGTTTGGGGTTTCCTCCATGATCAGGTTACACAGGGAAAGACTTTTTGAAGAATCAGGCTTTAAGCAGACGGAAAAGCAAAGAAAAAACACAAGATGAAAAAGATAAAGATGGACTTGATGAGAAAACACAAAATTTATATTTTACAAGAGCAATTTTAATCTAAAGAATGAAGTGACTACATTAAGCAATTTAAGGAAAAGCTATGTGATTTGCAACATCTGAAGGCAATAAATTGTAATGCAAAAGAGCAGCACTGATACACAAAACCAGAAAACTATGTACTACACCACAGTGATTAAAGAAGTCTCTAGAGCGGTTGCGATTTTGGGAGGAGGTTTGCTTACCGGCTGTACCAATTCGCTGCTTGTCTGTATAGAACAAAGTCATACAGGTAAAACACAGAAAAGAAGAACATTATATACTTTGATACAGCAACAGCTCATTAATTAGCAGTTCTCTAACAAGCTGCAGTTACCAAATCAGGGTGGGGAAGGAGCGGCGGGTACGTTCCTGCCACTCCACCCAAGACTAATTCCATGCCTCTGAATTTTAAACCTCTGAATTACACTACAAAAAATATTTCTTCACGTATGTTGGATATTGATCACCTCTTGCTTTCCCCTGTGAGTCACTGACATTTTAATTTCAGATGTCTAGCTATGAAGTATATTGGCATTTTTAAAAAATACAGCAAAGATGAAAATAATTATAATACAGAATACATACATAACATTAAAAAGCTATAAATACAACTGTGCAAAGAGAAGACATAGATAAAGGTATCTAATCTAAGTTTAGAGCAATTAATTCTCAACATTTCAGGGTTATTTTATGTGGTCTAGATATTTGCAGCCTTATAATTTTGGCCTACATATATGAATGTTTTTATCCAGCTTTATTTAACCTCACTCAATATAAGAAGATAAGCATTTAATATAAATCACATGCGAAATATGTTCACAAAACTGTGTGAATCTGAATACATGACAAGCATTCACAGATTTCTGTGCAGGCTGAAGCTACAAAAGGTCAAACGTGAACACACTAGGCTCCATCTCAAGTCAACCCAGCTAACTCTATTACATACAGTCAAAAGAAAGCTCACAAAAAAGGTTTTTTTTCTTTCCGCAGATCATTTTATCTGATTTGGCACCAGGAGGAAGAAGGAAGGATTCATGTAGTTTCCTACAGTAGCAGTTTCTTTTGTGAGTAACTCCAGTTCACTGTATTGCCCACAAAGACAAGCTAAATTATGTCTTTGCTCCTATTTTGAGAAAATTGTTCACTAGGTTACTGGACATCTTCAGGTATTTAAAACAAGAGATTTATATCCATTGTTACCTTCTTATAGTTGTACTTCAGGCATAGTAAAAGCAACACACTTAGCTGTAGTGATTGTGAATATTCTAGCCTAGATTTCTGACATCATTTAGATTTTATTGGCTAAGCAACAGAGATTATTTTTTGTTGTTGTTAGTTTTAAAAGATACCCAGTGGCTTCATATACTTGAAAGAGTTTTTCATGGTCTGTGAATTCTTTACCTTGGCTTTTGGTAAAATAATTGTAAATGTGAGTTTAAGCTGTTACAAAATCAGAGGCACAGGAATACTATTATGTATGTCAAGCTTACCGTCCATAGATCCCATGGCAATGTCTGAAAAAAATAGTGGAAAAAAGAGCTTGTCAGAAAAATACCATTCCTGTACTGTATGTCCACCATGCTACTTAATAATGTCCATTAAATAAGAAGGCTTATACACATGCTTATAGTACATACATCTTTTATATATTAGCACATGTGCATGTGTATGTGTGTCTGCATAATACTTTTGGTTACAAAGGATGGGCAGTATGCAATGCATTGTGGTACTTCCCACTTCAAAGTAGTTGTTGCTTTCCAGAAAACTCACATTGCTGTGTGCATGAGTAATGGTCAGATTCTGAGCATGACTGAGTGACTTCCAACAGGTATACGAGCCTTTGCAAGGTGTCAGTGTTAAAGAGCTTACAAAGTTGGGGATTTTCTAGCTCGTTAAAAATGACATAGCTATTTACTGAGAATAAATGAGCTTCCTCACAACACTGACACTAGAAAGGAAAGCAAATAAGGAAGTTGATCAATATTTTCTTTTTCTTGTCCAGTCTGTTAATAAATGCTAGTGACCTCTCAATGCAAGAACGAAACAGACAAATGAAAGAAAAGCAGCAGACTTCATGCCAAACATTTATAGCCCACCACATGAGACAGAACTCTGCTGCTTTGTATCAAAAGAGAAGAGAACCAGACAGGTTTGGAAAGGTCCCTTCTAATGCAGCCATAGAAACAGAAAAGCAATTGAGGAAGGACAGACCAGGGCTCACATACAGTGGTTAGATCACCCTGGCAGAGAAGTGGAAGGAGGCAATTCCTGAAGTTAAAAATAGACAAGTCATGCCAGGCCTTCCAAGGCATCATGCACAGATGACTATTCTTGCCTTCACATCACTATTTCAGCTGTTTGCTGAAGGGAGAATATCCATGACTGAGCATGGAACACATATGAGCATGACACATATGGAAATACCACTTAAGGCTCTCTTCTTCATCTCCCTGCAAGCAGAGGGCTCTGCAGACACAGGTTTCATTCTTTCTAAATTGCCATAGCAATGACCCTGTCAACTCCAGTGAGACCAAGACCCAGACTGCAGGGCTGTCTTCCCTTCTAAAATCAGGGAGTTCTGACTCATCCCCATGCTCATGTAGATTCAGACCATCCTTTCTCATATGCCTTTGTTCTGAGGAAAGGTGAAAGGCATGAGTAAAGGTGGTCAGTGAAAGCTTCCAATGCCCCTAGATGAAAAGTTACAATGTACTTTTCTACACAGAATTATATTCTGTATTTCACAGTGTAGTTGAATATAAAATACCTGGTTTTCACTAAAGTAATAAACCTTTCTACAATCTGTACAATATGATGTCAGAACAAATGTGTTCTGTCATAAAAATTAAATACCTTTTGTTTAATGATCCCACTGCTCTAATCAGCATTATTACAAAACAAGCTGTAAGAGTAGTTAGTAAAGTCACACTTAGTGTTTTCTGTCACTGCTGAATTCTATGGAATTTAATTTGCTTTCCCTTTCCTTTTTTCTGTTTAGAGGGAGAAAAAACATAGCAAGTAAAGTGCACAAAACTTATGCTAGAATGGAACACTTCTCGTAGTGAATCTCAGTGAGAAAATTCAGCTAATGTTCAGAGTGTTGACAGTGCATAATTTTTCTGACAGCACTCAGAGACCACTACAGATCCCATTACATAACTAGGGCTTCCCACCGAATAAGAAATTGATTAACTGAGGAAGAGATCAGCAAAGAATCAGGGCCATCTTAGCCTTAAAGCTTCTTGTCTTCTCACTCCTTTCCCAGTGCTGCATTTCTGAACAGCTGATTAATCTTCTCATGTCTCACAGAACAAGCCAGATTAATGACAGGTCTTGTTAACAGCGTATAACATTGCTTCTTTGTGTACAGGACAGGGATACAGACATGCTGGCCAGGAGATCTTCCCTACTTTGCTACCTGCCCTCTGGGTGGTGAGGGTGAATTCTGGATTTTTAAATAGCATGTCCTATAGGATAAGCAAAAAGCAAATGAACATCAGCAACTTGATATATTAGTATTTTTTTTTTTAATTTTCATCTCTTTTTTTTCATATTGCTGCAAAAAACTACCATTACAAATATTACTACTGAATTTAGACTTTGAATAACACAACATTCCACAACAAAATACCCTATTCCATATTCTAATTTTCCTTGAGGTTAGGTCTAAAGTAGATTAATAGCAAAACACTCAGATCATACCACTGATTGGTACAAAAACTCCATCAGAGTAAAGCAACTGCATGCTGACTCCATGAAATCTAGGTCCCCTAAAGCATCTTTCCAGACATGAAGAATCAAAGCCAGGTCAGAAAAGTTGACAGAAAAACAAGCACTGGAGAATAATAATGTTTACACTAAGAGTTATTCTAAAGATTGAAAATAATAGCATGCTAAAGTCAAGGTCAAAGTACCAGCAACCATCCTCATCAGCAGACATCTCATTTTACCACCTAACAATTTTCTCTCCTTCCAGTATGTCATCAATACAGGGTTACTGAAGGGGAAGATACAAGGCTGACTTGTGCTTCTCAGGAACACAAAGTTTTTCAGACATTTCTTATTAATACATGAGGCAAACCTTTTCTACCAAACACAGTATATTGCAATCATATGCTTTTCCTATGTCAAGGCAAAGAGATACCTGAGACATGGGTGAATGACTAACTCCTGTTGATCCAGCTTCTGGCTTGAAAGGGTCGAAGTCCAAATCCAATAATGATTCCTCTTTCTTAGCTTCAGGTACTTCATTCTGTTAGAAAGAGAAATATAACTCTTGAAAAACTTACCTTTTAAGAGCTGCCCTGGGCAGTAAAATTTTTAAATTATCAAGAAAAAAAATAAACCAACACACCCCATAGATTTACTAGCTGTGGTGCACACCAGGAGAAGAAGTTCTGAAGATTTTCCTGAGCTTTAGTATAAGTTTTACTTTTAAGAGATTCACTCTTATGATGTCTTTGATTTCTCTGTAGTACAGCTTTGCCTTTTCAGGCTAAACAGTCACAGCCCTTTCAAAGAAGTGTTGAGTGTATACAACTTGATGGTGAAGGTGCTTTTAAAGTGCTTTGAGACAGACATCAAAGTTAAAAACTACACAAATGGCACCCAATGTCCATGCATTCTAATAAGTTAATCTCTCCCCAAACACAATAATTAGTAAAAAGCCAATACAGAAGGATCTAAATGCACTTGAAATAAGTTTTAACTATGAACACGTATGCCAGTTTACAATTAATGTTTTCTTTAGCTCTAAACTTTAGGAACCATCTGATAGTAAGGTACTGGAACAGGCTGCTCAGAGAAGCCATGGATGTTCCATCCCTAAAAGTGTTCAAAGCCAGGTTGGAAGGGGCTCTGAGCAACCCAGTCTAGTGAGAGCTGTCCCTGTCAATGGCATGAGGATGGAACTAGATAATCTTTAAGGTCTCTTTCAACCAAAAGCATTTTACAATTCTATGATATTCTTTTATTAAACTGGATTACATGGTAAGCCTTTTTGATTTGCAATTAATAAACTAGCCAAGGCCTCTGAGGTCACTACAAAAATATGCACACAAATATAGGTTCAATGGGCTACAGGTCCTTTCTTCTGTAAAATAAGCTGAAAAAACATTTAGTGTACTTCAACATAAAATACTAATTAGTGCAAAACTGTAGCTGAGATTTAATTATCCTTAATTGTAAATATTCTAGGCAAGCATCTTGGTCTTGCTAACAAGGCTAGTACTGCCTACTGCTAGTTGTTCAGCTAAATAGTGAGAGAAGCTTGCATGACAGGGCAAGTCTACTGCAGTATGGCTGGTATAAACCTAGCAAAACTAGGAGATAATAATAATGATGATGACAATGATAGTAAAATAAATGAGCAAAGACTTTCTGTTACTAAAACATTTAAGAGTATAAACATTCCAAATTAGAGTTACTTTTGGTAAACAGATGTTCAAAGTTAGGTAATTAACAGCTTCCATTATATCACAAAACACCTTAACTCTCTGTGTCACCTGCAAACATGGTCAAAAGAGCTCCTCAACTCCCATGTTAGAAATGACAGAACGACCTAGAACTCTCCAGTCTGTAAGAGGTGTGCTAGGGGTGATGTGAGAAGAGTCTATACCAGTGTGAGAGGCACAGGGGTTTGGCTGCTCCCTGATTCTTCCAAACCAGGAAGGAAGTTGGCAACAAAGTTGATGGGGGCAAATATAAAATAAAAAAGTGGTGCTGCTCCATGTGGCACAGGGTCCAACTAGGGACCTCCTTGGCTTCAGGTAGTGTGAATGTGAAAAATGCACACATGCTGAAAGACTGAATAAATTTGCAGCTAAGTGGTCTGTTGAGGCTTACTAAATAGGTTGAAATCATGTTGAGGAAGCCCCAAAGCAACAAATGACTGGATGCTGAGAGACTGTAGTAGAAGGGGATGTCAGGAGTACCAACATTGCTTGCCTTGATATATCTTTTCTCTTTGGCCTTCTGCATCACTGGTAATGATGGATAACTGGTCTGACACACTGAAGCCAGTATTACAGTCTCACACCTTAAGAAGTCAAACCCACCATTCCCACTAGTAGCCAACACTGCGTTCATTCTCTCATGCCTTCCATCAAGTGTATTTAGGATTCATTATATATGTTCTTGAGCCACTAATACCCATATGGTCACACAATTTGATGAAACAACAGCATTTGCTGGCATATAGTCAGAACTGGATGGAGACGTAAAAGATAAATACCTCTCACTGAGGTTTGAGAATGAAGTTGCTATGTTTGAGGACGGAATCAAATGATCAGGAGTCTGACTGAGGCAATGAACGATGACAGCTACAGTATTGGAAGTTAAAGGGTATTGACCAACGATAGCAAAATGATCAATGACAGCAAAAGTTATGATGTACCCATGACTCTCGGACCGAAAGGAAGAGAACACTCAACTTCAGTGACAAAGGCCCAACTAAACATACAGAATATCTAAGATCCCACACTACAGGAGAAGGAGGAGAAACAGGAACCTTAGGAAATTCCTCAATAAGGGACCAAGCTGTGACAGGAAGGTCTGACAAATATCCTGTATTTCTTCCACCACAGCATGATGAAGCATGAATAAATTAAACATTTGAAAGAGGCAGCTGTGGTACAAGCACAGCTGTACCTCACAGAGGTATGTACAAGGAATGAAGAAGGCACAAGAAACCTTCAAGGACCACCAGAACTGTTGCCCTCTCTCTGTACAGTCTGTACAGGCCTTAAAATAGCCTTAGCAGTTATGGACCATTCATTTTAGAGCTGTCAGGCACACTCAGACACATCTATCTGTAGAGGGCATATAAGGGCCTTCAATGTCCAAGCTAGTAACTGGACACTAGCGGGAAATGTAATGTGAAGAAAAAGATAAATAAAGCAAGGAACACACATTTCTTAATGATCCTTTCATCTGGTCACCCAGATATTTCATCTTCTCACCTCTTTCATTTACTAGGCAGTAATTAAATACATTTTTGACAATGAATAACCCGGACGTGTGAGACACTTTCATGAATCAGTGCACAAATACTCAACAGCATCAAACAGAATTGCCTTTCAGCATCTTGCACTAATGTAGCAAATGCATCAGTATTGCTCGGTAAAGAAGGAGGAACAACAAGAATTACAGAATATTTGTGTTTCAAGAAACAAAAGTGTTTGGCCTGTTTGTAATCCTCTCCAAAACATAGTATTAAAGCAGCAAAGTTCTACTCATCGGTCTGTTGGTTTTGTGCCTCTGCATGAGCAGTGTCTGGGACACCAGCGGTGGTCCCTTGGGAAGTCCTGTACCATTGGCAGGCTTAATAGCTTTCCCTATACAGCTCAACAAGGACTTTGGGAGTATAGGAGGAGCCACAGACACCAAGAGGAATAAGTCCACATTTCCTGTAGATTTCATGCTATATATTTTCCTTAACTGGTTCACATACACAAGGATACAAAACCTATACATCGCGTTATTTGGGTATGTCTGTACATACTCAGAGATCTCAGATATAGTAAGGATGCTTTAGTGATGGGGGTGGGTTTTGTGGAGGGAGAAGTGCAGATGATTGATGAGAAGGTAGCTAGGGAATAGTTTAGGATACTCCCTGGTCATTGACTGTGTAGGAGGGAAGGACATAAATCACTCACTAAAAGGGGGTCAATTTTCCTTGAGAGATGAAAATATTTCAGTTCTCAGAAGCATACCCACTTTTATCATGCCATTCCATTTCTATGCCGATCTCTCACAGAAAGGTTATAAGGATGCTGGAAATGTGGCTTACACTAATTTAAAGCCTTGTTGTGGTGTAATCTCTTAATGGAAAAGCAAACCAGTTTCATATCTTCTTCTCTGGATGGCCTGGCATATGCATGTTAGTTAGATACAGTATTTAATGCAGGGGACCATATTTAGCACAGGTTACACCAACTCTTACCAGTGATTTCAAGGCTCATGCTCCTGGAGTAATTAATTGCTATAAAGTTAGGGTACAATGATGCAACAGACCTGCCATCTCCCTTCAGAAAGAGTGCCTAACAGCAGCTGCATTCTGGATACCAGAATTAATTCTTTAATTGCACAGAGACTTAACTCTAAATAAGCCTTTTCCAAATAGATCTTATACATAGCAATGCCTGTTTCTCCCTACCACAAGAAAACAAAGCATCATGTTGTATTGCACTAATGTCTCACTGATTTTGTATCACATGGTTTGTCCCACGTAACCCCTGTAATAGTTGGCTTCCTCCTCACTGTCTCAGGTTAAAGCCTCTCCCCTCTCCTTACCTGTCCCATCAATTGTCTCCTATTGGCCCTTGGCCAAGCCTCCCCCCTCCCCTTTTCCCCTGGGTATAAAAGTGAACCACACCAGGTATCCGGTCTCTTGCCTTCCTAACCCTCTCTCTTCTTTCTGCTGTCTTGCTTTCTTTCTGCCCCTCTACACCTCGTGGCTCTCTCCCCCCGCCCCCCCTCCCCTGCTTCTTCCTTAGGACTTATTTGCTATTAAACTCTTAAGACTTCTACTGCCAGGAAAGCATCGAGCTGTCTCTCATTCTAACCACCTTAGTGTCCTGTTGGATTGCTCAGGAGGGTCCGAGCTAGTTGAGCTTACCCCAAATCTAAGGGCAATTACAACAGCATCACATGTTCAAATGGTATAAAATACATTTTTCATTGCTGTGCCTTTGTTCTCCTGTGTTGTCGAATGAATTAGAACAAAACCAATGATTAAAATGAAAACAGAAATTCCTAAACATTCTGCATAAGCTTCAGATCTACATATTTCTCTTTAATCTATCAGATGCAGGCTAAGATTTCAGAGCTGCAATTACCACGAAACAAAGTGTCCATTATTGAAAAAACTGGCAATCACTATGACAAAAAAGCTGAATACAAATTTTAATGACTTATTTTGCACAATTTTGTCTTTTCTGTTTATTATGTGTAACTTCTAAAAAATCATAGTAAAAAGAAAAAAGGAATTTTCATCCCTTCTCTGCTGTGCAGCTAATGTTTCTATAAGCAGAGCCAAGTGAATGAATCTTATAGCTGAAGCAAAAACCAGCCAAGTTTCATTTTTTAAAAATCCCTCAACAGAAAGAAGGAATACTTTCAATGATTTTGATGAAGGAAACAGAAGTAATGAAGGATCTCTGTAAAGTTCCACTTGAGATGCTTAGCATAATAAAAAGCATCTTAGATCAACTCTCAGCCAGTAATGCAACCTGGATGCATTTGAATCTCAAACATGACTGTATCACAGTATTTTTAGTCAGACCTCTCAGGAAATTACTCTTGTTTTCAATATCTTAGCAGTGTTAGCTCTTTTGAGTGATTATGTGTGACCTATTCAAAGGCAAAACACCATATGTGTAACTCTTTCAAGATAACAGAAAGTGGTAATTGTGCTTCTTCCTTGTACCTGTACCCTCCTCCTCCCTCCCCATGAAGATTAGCCACAAGGGCACTATCTTCGAGAACTTAAGGTGATTACATGGTTGGAGATCTACACAATTCACTGAATCTTACCTGTGATGGGGTTGTCACATTGATTTCTGGAACAAAGTTGTCTTCAAATAAGTTAATGATGTTCTCCTGTTGCAACTCCTTCGTGGGTGTGAGTTTAGGCAGTGGTGGGACTGGCGGACCTTTCCTCAGCTAGGCAGACAGCAAAAATGTCACAGACTAGTTCAGGGATAAAAGAAAATCTTTAAGCTAAAACAAATTGTCTTAGGTTTTTACTTCGGCTGTTTCACCCTAAATAATCCATGGGAATAAGCCTGTATTGGAAGGAACTGTTTAGCTGTTCACCACCAAATGCTTTGAAATAAACATTATGGAAAGAGCAAAACAACCTTATGTTTCAAAGTCATTAAAACTCAAGGTTTCAGATTTGATTCAAAAGCAACTCTTGGTTGTTTTTGTTTTCTGCTGCAACAGGCACACAGTGCAAGACACTAGTTCTTCTATGCAGCTCATAGCTGGAAGCGTGATATTGCACAGAAACAATGATGCTGCAGCTTTTTGGCTTCTTGAGTTCTTTGTGTTTAGCTGTGGGATTTTGTCCCTGCCCACCTGTTGCTAGCCTTAGAGCGTACTTAATGTTAAGACCGTATCATCTCTGGGAACTATAGCACTTCAAAGGCGCTTCGTTTATTATATTCCTCCTGCTCTCCAGAGATTCACATAACTATGACAAGCTAATTGCTTGGAATAATACCAAATAATATTGGATAATTTTCAAATCTATCAAAAACCCAAGAAAATCAATCCACAAAAAAATCCTCAGGTGGTGCGACATAACACCATTGGCACCAAAGAGGCTGAGTCCGACTCAGGCAGTGAGTCGTCACATTTTGGGAGACCAGAGAAAATAAGCATGGTCACTAGATAAAAAATTAATTTTCTTCTGATATGCAGACAGCATAGAAACAGCAATCAGAACAGAAGCTGTCCCAATTCCAAAAACATCCATAACATCAACATAAGTCTTTGATATGCACTTGAAATATCATACACATCTCATACTACAGATGGAACTGATGAATGAAACCAATTCTTATTTTACCAATATTAGTGAGAATAGAAATTACTCCATTGATTACAACAGTACCAAACTTCCCAATCAGTGTTTAAAACAATCAATAAGACTTTAATTATCAGTAATTAGCATAGTAGTATTTCAGCTAGCTTTATTTTTCATTGGTTTAGAGATTGGCCAGACCAGTGATACTCCACTGGCTAATTTTTCCCAGGGTAAGCATAAATTTGAAGATGAATGAAGAACAGAAACATCCAATGTACAAAAATTCACAAGGAAGTTTTAGAAACAGGCTTTTGAAACTATCACTGCTGGTATATGGGTCCTTAGAGACAATGCAACTTTTTAAGAAGTGTTTTGCTTTGTCACCAGTTCACCAGGCACCTAAAATTTTCTTCATTCCTCTAACATAAAAACCATTTTCTATTCATGTTGTGACACAAGGATGAACAACTGATGAACAGAACAGACTGCAACAGAACCAGTGGCCTCCCTGCCATTACTCAGTCACAGCCTAGATGAAAAAACCCACCCCGTACATCATCTCAGCTATCTTTCCCTGCACAACAGGTCAGGTCCCTCAGCTGGGTATCTCCTTACCTGTGTGGGTGACTTAGGTCGGGCTGGTGCTGGAGACGCTGGTGCCAGCATATGATTGGGGCTGGCAGTAGGGCTGGGTAGGGGAGAGGCCTCCTCGGGTGGTGACGGTGTTTTTGCAAAGCGGAGTGGACCTGAATCACTAGACAGAATGGCAAAGGCATATGTATCTTGATGACTTATTACCTTGAAAATCTGATGCAACAGTTGAACTGATGTAATGTCAATGACCACAAAAGAAATCACGCATTGGAGACGAACTAAGCCATTATATAGTGACTAAAACTAAAATTGCAATTAAAGGCGATTAAAATTCATTGTCAAAGGAAGTTTTGATTTTGAATGATGTTGATTTTTGAAACATTTGTTTACCTGATCATTGTAATTTGAAGAAAACAGAGTATCTGCATTTTTTCAGATTCTGTACTTGAAATACCATTTCACTTATAAATTTATAACTATTATAAAATGTGAAATGCCTTCATTTCACATGCTTCTTGGAACAAAGACTCTAAAGATAAAAAAACCCACAGGAAGGCATAAGAATGAATAATACAAATAATTTTAAAAGCTCAACAACTTCAGTAAGGTTTCAATAAAACAAAACACAGCCAAGATTATTATGAAGATATCACTACTTAGAAGGACAAATCACAACATTTATAAACAAGCAGCAGTCTAGTGACTTCAACAGAACTCTGCTGATACTAAGAAAAGATCTGGTGAAGTCGTAGAAAGCCCCTGCCCTTCTCATGAAAGGACCTGGTGCAAACATTGAGAAAATATTCAGCTACCTAGATATGCTGAAAGCTTATATTGAGGGAGGCTATGAACTACAGTACTCCAGAACCACAGTACTCAGTAAGAGTGACTCCTACACACCCTCAGGGAGAGCAGAAGCACTACCTGATAGAGACTACAGCATAAGAATGATCCTAATGCTAACACAAGAAAAACTGTTCTTTGGAAGGACAAAGAGCTCACACTCACCACCTTTTTCTGTGGAAATATTAAAAGAGAAAAAATTAGCAGTCAATAAGAAATTTATGTCCTAGGTACAATATTTGCCTTCAGGACAGAGTATTCAGTAGCATAAAAGTTTTTAAGATGTTTCTTTTTATACAGTTCTTTAAAAGGAAGATTAGATACTGTACTTGTCTAGTATCAACTTCTCATGCATCTAAAATGGAAAGCTGTTTTATTTCATTAAGACCCACTTGTGAATCTGTCAGAGTATCATCATTAATAAGGGAAATCAAAATCTATCCAAATTTTCACACAAGGCTCTGTGAACAGTACAGCAAAAGACAGCAACAAAGTTAAAAAAAAATGGATTTTTGAAAGATTTTTAAAAATAAGTTCACACTACATTAAACAACATCTAATAATTTGCAGCAAAAATAATTTTGCTTTTTTCTCTCAGTGTTGGAATAATTCATTTGGGGATTCAGTGGGAACAAGCATGTGCATGCTTGACATGGTCTCAAAGACACAGGTGGATAAAATACCTGTTGTTTACAAAAAGCTCTTGAAATCTTCCAACACTGCATTATTTTACATCACAAAGAAGTGTTTTATAAATCCTTTATGGAAACATAGTCCAGTTTGTGAGTCCATCCTAAATGGGCCAAAGTTAATAGCTCCAAAGGCAATATGTAATACACGAGCATGGATTATCACTGAAATAATCTAAAATACATCACAATTCTAGCAATGTGCTTATAAAGTAGTTCCCAATTTTGCATTACATCAGAAGTTTCAGTGTATTGTTCTTTGTTCTTTGCTTTGCCAATGTGAGATTGAAACAAATGTAGGAATATCTGCCATATTTTTGAGGTAGATGTTGTTTGGTCAGTCTTAATTATTACTAATCTACCTCCATCTTGAGGGCAAATTAGCAGTAGCTACATGAGGAACCAATTTAGTTTTTCTTTAGGCCTCAACATTATCTGGCTTTTGTGTTACAAACCGATTTTCTGACATCGGGTGGAAAATTTCTGCATGGGCTGAGCCCCAACACGTGGCATGTGCAGAAGGTGGTGAGCACACACGATGGGGTGGAGACCACTGACACCACAGTCCCTAAGCAAGGGCTGTGCAGCCTCTCCCTGGCAGGGAGCGCAGGCACCACGTGCCAATAGATACGGATGGTGGACTCCAGGATTCTGGTGGTAATACTCTGACCCTGGCCTCATTTCTCTCTCTCAGTCTTTCTTTTCCCTTCTCTGCTTAACTTTCTATCCCTCTCCAGTAGGGACACATATCCTTCTTTATCAATAAATCGTTATCAGATATAATATTTGCCTTGTTTGTGCTTGATTTTGTCCAAGAAATTCATTAAAAAGAATGCCCTGCAGTTTCCCTTAGAGTGGGACGCAAAAAGCTATAACACTTTCGGATTGTTTCTGACAAGCTGGGATTAAATGGAAATTCAGGCTTTATAGATTAATTCTAAATATCACTGTGTCTTGATAAGTCTCACTGTTTTCAGCCTTTTCTGCACATCAGTATTAGAAATAAAATTGTGGCAGAAAGGCTGCATTTGTTGAAAGGAAAAAAATCAGAAATACTGTACTGGCATCCACTGACCTTAAGAAAGCACCATCTGATTTTAAACTCTTTTTGGTTTTGTGCTTTAAAACAAGATTTTGCTTGAAAGTCTTTAAAAATATGGTATTTTGTGACATTCTCTTTATTTCAGCTTTTCTGCTTTTATGATGTACCCTCAGAGCTTTACTTTCCCCCATAAGTAGAAGAGATAAAAGCTGACGTTCAAAGGTTGGGATTCTCGACTAATAATAGGAGCTAAAAACATATTTCAAAGCTTTAAAAAAATTATGAGAGTTAACAACATTGCTGTAAACTAAGCATCTAAGAATAAATGAGCTATACACTCAGTCGGTGCAAATTGATGCAACAATCTACAATGAACTTGGCTAAATCGAAACAGCTTTCACTCTTGTTTTTGTTTTTGAAAGGACTTCCTAGAAAAATAGTGAGTGAAGAAGGAAGCTTTGCATCTTTAATCCTGTTGAGAAGAACTTCATCCCAGATACCTTCACCTACCATCCTGAACAAATAATGCCTGTTACCATGTTGTGCAGCAATCACTACACATGGTGTAGGTGATTATTACATATGCTGAAACCCACAAAGCCTACAGCAATGCAATTCATTAAAAAGGCTATAAATTCACCTTGGTGCCCCTTGAATGGTGAAGGCCTTGTCTGCATGCTGATCCCCCAGCTTTGTCATCACTTCGTATAGTTTGTGACATAACTGTGAAAACAAGAGAGTTGCCTGAGTTTATGTGAACAACTATAGTCATGATTAAAAACACTGGTGTAAATCTGATAAATGATAACTTGGTAACTTCACGTTACCGTATAAAACCTTCCAAAAATTCTCGGTGCCTTGTATAGCAAAAGCCTAAACAGAAACCCATCAAAATCCATAGAATCAAAGATAACAGCAGTTCTTCAGAAACATGAGCTGTTTTCTAGAGAACAGGTTCATAAGTGTGACTGACTGCTAGGTGAGCTCTGATGAAGGTCATCTGAAGTTTAGAGCAACATGGGCAGCCATGAAGATCCGTATTTCCCCCTGAAAAATTGAATCAAAATTTTCACAGAGCTTCAGTAAAACAAGTTTTCAAAAAAATTTTGGTTCCACTTTGAAGGTTGTTATAGATAATACACCACTATTTAGCCAGGTACATTCAAAAGATCCTCAATGAAACTGCTTGATTTGCCTAACAGTCACAGATAAAATATTGCATTGCTGAGAATGCATATAGCAGACTTGAAAGGAATGTTTGACATGTTTTTCTTGTACTCATTAAAGCAAAGAGGTGCTTAGCAATTGGACAAAGCAAAAATACTGAAGGCAAAAGTAAATTATCAAAATAGAAAGTGAATTTAGTGCTACAACTGATAATACGCTGCAATCCAAAATTGTAGGGGCTGCTCCTTCCTTAAGGAGAGAATAAATATGGCCAAGTAGAAACGAATATGATGATTATACAACAAATCTGGATCTTCGGCAAATTCTCACATGTGCCTCTGCTTGATTTTTATTATAAGACAATTTTTAGCTGTCATGCATATCATTATCCATTATACATAAGATAGTTTTACTCACTAAAGCTATTTCCTTGTGAAACTTGGCTTCAAGGCTGGATACATTTTTGAAGGTGTTCACATAGAAGCCAATTCGTCTACGAAGGATGGCACAAAGAAAGGAAAAAGAGAAAAAAAGATATGTGTGGGAGGGCCACAGAGGCAGATTAATTAACTGTTTTCTGGACTACAAACAACATTCTTGACTATTACTCTCAGCAAAGCAAATTATGAAATGTCAAAATTTCAGACTAGTTTGTTCATTATTATTTCCGCTAGTGCTAAGACACATATTTCACACCATCCAGTCAACTAAGTTGAGACTACTTCACATCTCAGCAGTCTTCAGCTTTTTTTAAAGAAGAGTGGAAAAGGATGGTCACAAGTACAGCACAAGCACAGGGAAGGCAAGATGCTCTGGGCATCAATCTCCCACCAGACAGCAACCATTTCTTGAAAGGAGAAAGGTACCAGTCCAGCACTGTGCACCCCCCTGCCCAAATCTAATCAAGGTGATGCAGTTGTGTCTGGGGTCAGCTTTAATGTATACAGCTAAGTACAGCCCAGGCATGGGTGTCCCAAGCTCAGCTCTGAAATACATCCACATGTATATAAGAGAAAAGAATTTAATATTGACTAGACATTTCTGTGCATGTAGTCAAGAATCTGCTTATTTGGGGTAAATGATTACATACTTCTGCATTTCAAAAGTAGAAGCTGTTTTATTAGGATTTGTTTTATTCTTTTTCCTATTTAAAGCTTTCATGTATAATTTCTCCCAACTTTTTATTAACAAAAGTTATCTTTGGAATAAGAATATGCCTGCAAAATGTCAACTCAGTAGATAATTTTCTTTCTGAAGAATTGTAATAACTAAAATAAAGGACTCTGAAATCAATTGCTTTCTAAATCATGTGTATCGCTCAAATTAAATTCTACCTTTCCCTGAGACTAACTAGTGCTTTTTTATACAAAATTTACTGAAAAGAAAGGGCCCTTACTTTAAGTCATTCATATGCTTCATATGCTTTTACTTTTAGTAGGCCCATAAAGCAAGTATCTTGAAGTGCTAAGAAGGTTTACTCTGAAATAGGCAGAAACACAGCAGGAAAATCCTCTATTGGCCTGAAATTTAACAGGATTTAATTTAGAAGGCAGAGAAGACAAAAGACATGCCACATTTCCACTCCAGACTGTCAATTGTTAAAGAACATAAAAGACTAATGAGATGCTTATTTTTCTACTGCTTTTGTTCTCCCATTTATATTGTCTGTGTTGTCTGTATAAACACAGTTCATGATTAAACATCTTGACTGGATGACCTATGCCATCAAATCATTTAACATCAGAACATAATCAGTGCAAAACTATAAAATGTGTCTTCTGGTGTAGTTACAATAAAAAATGACCTATAAGTAGATCCAAATCACCACAGACTACTCTGTGATCTAGCATAATTATTTACTTACAAAATGGAAACATTTTTGCACCTCAGAATGAAGATATGGTAATGAATCTTAAGTGCTGACATATATTGAAAGAAACAAGCATAAATACACTTACAGTACATATATTTTTGGAGCATTTGCATATATTTTTGCTTTTATTATTTCAAAAAGGTAATGGATGGAATCTTCAAGAACCCAGCAATCCATTTTGCATCAGCTCATTAAAATCCCCTGATTCCCTTTCCTTACTCTCCATTTAAGGCCTTGCATAGAGTCACTTTCTCGGCTTACCGTGACCACAGAGATGGCAACTCTTCTTGCAAGTCAGTGTTAAACTCCTCAAACACTTTCTGTGCTTTTTGAAATTCTTCTTCTGCCTAAACCAAAATGAAACAGGTGACTTCTAAAACCACTGTGACATAACAAAAGCAAAATTATTTTTGTGTGGTTTTCTTGGTGGGCCTTTTATAATTTCTATTAACAAAGGATGTTACTCAGTCCCACTCCATGCAGGGCAACACAGATTTGCTGTCCTCTCAGTCCCATCAAGAGAGCAAGTTAGGTCTCAAACAGGACTCCTTTGTGAAAGAGGCTGAGCATGCCTACCACATGAATCAAAGTACTCAGTACACATTTATGCTTAGAGATATCATTATTTCTAAGAGAGCAAAAGGAAGAGAAATTTTGTGCTCTGTGTCTGTGCAGAAAAAAATTCCACCCAATCTCCCCAGACGATCTGCCAGCCGATTTTTGATTTTGCTACCTTGGTAATTCTTCCTTCATCTTTTCTTTTTGAGCTCTGCAGGGCTTCTAGATGATGCCTTGCACTGTCGTAGTCCACTAGCTTTCTGCTTCGTTTTGCAATGCGAGTCTGTACGGGGGTAAAAATGAAAGTAAATAGGAGAAGCAGTTTTAAAAAGGCTATTTGACTTATGTTCTCAATTTAGATTTTGACATATTTTTATTCTCCCTTCTCTGTTGTTCATATCTGAATTATAATACCATGTAGGAGGAACATGGAAATGGTAAAACAGACAAACTGATCACATTATCTTAAATAAGGAATCAATTTACAGATAGTTTGGAAAGGATTTTCATGGGTGTAGGCCTTAGAGTTAAGGTATCAGTGTTATGAAAGGCTTGTCACATTCTCTAGAATTGGTAAACCTGTTAAACTTACAGTAACACTATCTTTTCCCCTAAAAATAGTGTGAAAATTTAGCAATTAATGCATTTTTTCTAGAGTCATTGGAAAAATGCTAAAATATATTTTCCATATAGTTGTTCTGGCAGATACGTAAAATACTGGAATTCAAGGTATAGTTATAGATATACAGATATAGATACTTTGATACAGACTTTACAAAGCTATATATTATATGTAAAATCCACATGCTGAGAGGGCATGGATTTAAAAGCAAGTTTAGGACTGTATATCACTAATGTTGGTGTTTTTAGATTATTTGTCAGTCCTTGATGTAAATTACAAAGGGGATGACTGTCACCTACTCAGTTATAAACTATCACAAAAAATATCCATTTATGTCCATACAGTCATATTCAAATATAAAAGTATCTACCTTTCACCTATAGTGCTTCTTTATCCTCACACATTTCATTTAGCAGTCATTTCTCTGGACTGTACACCAGATGGGCATTTGGCAGAAGCTAGAATCTATGTAACATTCTCTTGTGATGTGTATTAAAAAATCTATTTATAACTAATTAAAAGACAGGAACCATGGCTTAGAAAAAAGGAAGATACTCATGGGTGCATCTAACCAATAACAGAAAGCCTGCTTTCCATGTCTGCCATTTTAACAGTTGTAGAGTTGAATGTGTCCTTACTGAAGTTGGTTAAAATTATCTCATACCAAAGAAACAAGAGCAGAAAAAAGCATAAAAGTTTCCTTTACAAAGCCTAATTTACTTCCAAGTACTACTGCATGAAAAATATTTTTGTTCACTTGGAAAATCAGTGCTGCCTAATGTCAGGAATTTACTTACAGAACAGTATCTTGTACATTTCAGGAGGGCATGACCTCCACCTCCCACCCCTTTTCATTTTTTTTTTTTGCCTGTTATCTCATTTTCAATTTATTTTGCAACTCAACAGAACTTTAAAACTTGTCCTTTATAGAAAATCATTACTCTACTTTGATATCAGGAAATTGTCCTAGATAGGTATCCAGCGTTAACAATGACCCATCCACCAGTTTTTGATGGAAGTCTTCCCAAAGTTCATCACATTTCTGAAAAGGTAGAGAGGAGAAAAATTTACTTAGTAGTTTAATGCCACTCTAAACCTAGGAGAAGTACAAATATAATTAGCAAAGATTATTCTTTGTGAAGTTTTAAAATGTTCTTTATGGAAATAAATCAGACCATAAACATAGAACAAATGAAAAGAAATACCTTGATATTGCAAGTTCAATTCACAGCAAACTAAGATTAAACTTAATTACTAGTCTGTGTTTTCATTATTTCAAATAGTAAGTGCTATGTGAAAATAAGGGTGCCATGGATTCAAGGTCTTCCTCAGAGTCTCAGGTCCCTGAGAGTCAGTAACGCAGAATCTGAACCTGGCCTAGCTCTTGTGTCTAAGTATGTTCACTGATGATGAACCTCACTTACAGAGAAAGGAAGTACAACAAAAAATAGAAGAGAAAATAAAGGGAAAGGTATTTCCATCTCATTCTTTTTTTGCCATTAAGGTACATTTGATGAAATGGCTGATGCAGACAAGAATTCGACTTTGTGCAGCTGGAGACTGGAATGACGGATAGGAAACATCCAACATCAGCTGGCAAAATAAACAAAATCTGCATCCGTGCCACCCTCCTCTGCCCTTGAAGATACAGTGCTTTTCCCCAGTCCTTTTTTGGAGCTCTGAGGTAGTCACCAGGAGAAACGCCCTGTAGTTTGCTGATTTTTATGAACATATTAACGCAGCTCATGTGAAAAGGACTCAATGGGTGAGAATCCTTATTAGAAGCAAATCCTGTTGTATAGACATAGCACTTGAGGTCTGGGGTTCTCCACTGAACAAATAATTAGCACATGTTAAACATCCTGATTCCCCCTTTCTTTGCACATTTCAAAAATCACTTAACATCCTTCCCTTTGATGGGAGGGAGGCTAATGGTGTAAGCACTGCTTTGCAGGGCTATTATCCTCACTGACAAGTCTGGAAAACTATTCCCAAGTGTTTGTTTTCTCATAGCCTACTATATGGCATATTATAAATACTGTGTGATGCCAGCTTTCAGGTAATTAATTTCCTATTCTAATAGAGTCTCTAATGAATGATTAGAATCTATTAAACATGTTTAAAAGAAATACCTCATTTATTAACACAGCATTTTTTCACAGTGGTCTACAAAACATCACAGCATTAGATCATAGCAAGCAACAGCCTTGTGTGTTTGCCTTTGTATCTTGCTGATATGTATTTTGAACAAATTAAAATAATGGATATTTTCTGAAAGCTAACAGACTCAAACAACATTGCTGAAGAATTCTTTAAGCCATCATCTTTCCTATCATACAGAATAAGGTCTTTTAAGTGGATCCCTTTTGGAATGATCATTTATATCCTAAACTGAACAGATACATAATTCTTTTTTACTTTAGGCTGGGATCACAGAATTACAGAATCACAGAATCAGCTAGGCTGGAAATCATCAACTCTAACCAATGACCTAACCTTATCTACTATAACACAGCACTAAGTGCCACATCCACTCTTTTCTTAAAACATCTCCAGGGATGGTGACACCATCACCTCCTTGGACAGGTGATTCAAATGCCCAATCACTCCTTCTGTGAAAAAATTCTTCCTAATGTCCAGTCTAAACTTGCCGTGCCTCAGTTTAAGGCTGTGTCGTCTTGTCCTGTTGCTGGTTTCCTGGGAGAAGAGACCAACCCCCACTTGGCTACAGCCTGCTTTCAGGCATTTGTAGAGAGTGAAAAGGTCTCCCCTGAGCCTCCCTTTCTCCAGGCTAAACAACCCCAGCTGATAGCTGCTCCTTATAGGACTTGTGTTCCAGACCCTTCACCAGTCTTGTTGCCTTTCTCTGGACATGCTGCAGGATGTCAACATCCTTCCTAAACTGAGGGGCTCAGAACTGGACACAGTACTCAAGGTGTGGCCTCACCAGTGCTGAGTACAGAGAAAGAATCACTTCCCTGGTCCTGCTGGCCACACTATTGCTGATACAGGCCAGGATGTCATTTGCCTTCTTGGCCATGTAGGCACACTGTGGATCACGTTCAGTCTGCCATTAATCAGTACCCCCAAGATCCCTTTCTGCCCGGCCACTGTCCAGCCACACTGACCCCAGCCTGTAGTGCTGCAAGGGGTTGCTGTGACCAAAGTGTAGGACCTGACTCTAGGTCTTGTTAAACCTCATATTGTTGGATTCAGTCCATTAATCCAGCCTGTCCAGGTTGTTCTGCAGAGCTCTCCTACCCTCGAGCAGACTGATGTCATCTGCAAATCTGCTAATGGTAGACTCAATCCCTTCTTCCAGATCATCAATAAAAATTTTAAACAGAACTGGGCCAAACACAGATCCCTGGGGGACACCACTAGTGACTGGCCACCAACTGGAGGCAGCACCACTCACCACCACTCCCTGGGCCCAGCCATCCAGCCAGTTCTTAACCCAGGTGCTCATGGCACCTGTCCAAGCCATGAGCTGCCAGCTTCTCAAGGAGAATGCTGTGGGAGATGGTGTCAAAGGCTTTGCTGAAGTCCAGGTAGACAACATGCATAGCCTTTCCTACATCCACGAGGTGGGTTACCTGGTCATAAAAGGCAGGACCTGCCTCTCCTAAATTCATGCTGGCTAGGTCTGACCCCCAGGCTGTCCTGTAGGTCCTGTGTGATTGCACTCAGGATGAACTGTTCCATCATATTGCTGAGCACTCAGGTCAGGCTGACAGAGCTGTAGTTTCCTGGATCCTCCTTTCAGTCCTTATGGATGGGCATCACACTGGCCAGCTTCCAGTCATCTGGGATCTCCCGAATAAGCAAGACTGATGATAAATGATGGAGAGGAGCTTTGCAAGTTCTTCTGACAGCTCCCTCACCACTCAGGATGGATCCCATCTGGTCCCACAGGCTTGCGAACGTCGAAGTGGCTCAGCAGGTCACTAACTGCTTCCTCCTGGAATACACAGGATCTCTTCTGCTCCCTGTCCCTGTCTACTAGCTTAAGAGGCCATCTGTCCTGAGGGTAACCTGTCTTACAGTTGACAACTGAGGTAAAGTACCTCAGCCTTTTCATCATCTTTGGTAACTATATACCCCACCATGTCCAATAAAGGATGGAGGTTTTGCTTGGTCCTTCTTTTGATATTAATGTATTTATAAAACCACTTTTTATCATCCTTTACAGAATTGGCCAGGTTAAGTTCTAACTGAGCTTTTGCCACTCTAATTGATGTATAAATCTACCTTTTTGATTATATACCAAAAAAATCAGAAGATTTTACAATATTGCCCATGAGTCTCTTACTAAGAAAACACACCTAGAATTTATCTTTTCATCTAATAGAGCTTAAGAGCCAAATTTTGGTCCTTTCACACTCAACTACAAATTTCTGAGTGTAAAATCTAATAGTCTACAGAAAAAAGATAAGGTGCTACAGCAAGATGCAGCATGAGATTTTCCTGCTGTTTAACCTAAAACAATATAAAAACCTAAACCAATCAAAGAAAAAACAATGCTCATCTTAAATTAGGCAGTTTGGAAGTTGAGTGCTTTTAAAATCAAAATCCTTTGTAGCAGGGAAGGGTAGGAGAAGGCAGCCATAGAGAAGAAAAGCAATCTGTACCCTGCTCTATTTTCAGGTTTACTGTAAACTATAGTATAAAGGAGGCCTTGCAAACTGAATGCCAGGTGGTTAAAAGCTTCATTGACAACTGTTTGCACTTCCTTGTCAACACCATCACATCTGCTGACAGACTTCCCTCAGAACCAAGGCTCTTTAATCAGGCAATTCAGAGCAACTCAAGTTAAATAAATTCCTGCCGTGTTGTCTAGAAAAGCCTATTCTTCTCTAATCACTGGAGGAAGGTAAAAAGTAAAAATAGATAGTGTCTTGAACTTTAATTTGCCTTTAAATTCCATATTCTTCTCAGAGAGAGGTGAGTGTCTCGTAAGATAACCTGTTCAGTACCACTGGCTCAACAGTTGTTACAAAGTACAAAAGGATAAGCTGATTTGATAATTTTTAACACTCTTTTGAACCGAGAATCCTGATTGTAAAATTGCATGTAAGATACCTTTGTACAAACTTGTCAGTCAGATGCTGTCAGGACTAATTCTGCTCACACTGATGTTATGTCAGTGGGAGCTTTTATCATCTAGTTCATACAGCAGACACTGCAAGTGCTGCATCTGGCCAGCAGGAGCTGCATTTCACAAGATCCATTAATTTATATGCTGAGAAAACAGGATTTAACATGACATAAAGGATTAAAGTCAATTTTAGATGCATACTTCTCCTCAACAGCTCAGATTAATCTATTTGCATCCAAAATACTTTTTCCCCTCTTTCCACACATCTTACCTCTCCAATCATTTTTACATCTTCACGTCCATACCAGTCTGGCTCATACACTTCATGGAGAGACTCTGTAAGCTTCTTTGAGGCATCTTGCATGCCTGCATTTAGACAGAAAGAGGAACATATAAATAGAAACCACAAGAAATAGTTGCTAAATACCTGCATTTTCAGCCATGTGTACCCACTATGCTGTTCCCTCTGGCAAATTTAATAAAGAGATACCTGAACTTGGGGAGAGCACTGTAATGGATGTGGTTTTATGAAAAATCTTGTACAGTCACCCAGCAGGTTTAGAAGTTTGTGGAGCCCAGTGCCTGTTTATGTTTGCAACAGGGTGGTGCCTCCAGGGGACTGTGTGAAGCCAAACTGATCAGCCACTTTTGGAGCTCTTGCTACCACAGGGGGAACAAGAACAGGGACTATTGATGGTCATCACTGTAATACACAGAGGAGCTGGCTTAAATATAAAATAGCTTCAATGATATTATGAGAAAGGGCCTGAATCTATATTCAGTGAGTTTAGTTTGATCCAAATTAATAAAAAACCACCCTCAGTGGAGGCACTGGCATTTGCATTTTGATACAGCATGAATCCATTAGATGCTGAATATGGTTCTGAATCTAGTGAAACCAAACTCATCCCACCAAACTTTATAAGAGTTCAGAATAAGTAATTTTAAAATTTTAAAACTGACAAAAATTGTGACAAATTTTATTTCAACTTCTTTGCAAAATCTCAACAATACTTGAATTTCTTACTTAGCGTTAACATTTTTTTTTAAAAGTACATTCTTTTTCTCTATTCAAAATCTGTTTGCTGTCTTGAAAATATCTCTAAGTAGGATCTTCAGATTTAACTTCTCAGAGAATGAATTTAGGAATAACATCGTTATTTTTTGTTTTCTGCACAACAAAGAAACATTCACAAGTGGAAAAGGGAAATTAATTTGAAACTTGAATATGTAGAAGAGCAGATTTGATCTAGTCAGTTGGTATTGCATCATGCACTTCCAAAACATATGCTGAAAATATGACAGGAAAATAAATGCAGGAATGCACACTTCCAAATAAGAAAATGGTGGTCTATGGAATGGATAGGATAGGAAAACAGATACTGAAAAAGCTGAAAGTACATGCCTGTTCTCAGTCCTTGGGTACAAAAGAGAGAATGGCATGGGGGAGATCAAGTACAAAGGAAATACTGGTGTTTAGAGGGTACAAGCTTTCACCCTTAAATCAAAAGGTACTGAGCCAAAGCAGAGTATTTGATCTTTTCAGAATTATCTTGCGGGTGGTTTTTAATGACAGAGCTCATCTTAGAATATTAGGATCACACAAGAATGAAGATATATTTCTTCCTTTTCTCCTTTGTGGTTAATTCTTAGGATGATGTAGCTCCAGCTAAGAAAGTGTTTCCCTGAATGAAAAGGATTTTTTTTTTTGCCTTAGAAGATACCAAATTACAATAAAATATAGATGATCTTCACATATATTTTAAGGCAGGACTCATTTAGAATCTTTAATGTCATTGCAAATGAATCTACCCAAGAGGTAAGGCAAAACCAACAGAGTATCTGTTTGCTTAAGAAGGCTGCTTCTCACCAATCAGGGTGAACCAGGAGGGTTTGTTCATCCCTGCTCACACATGATCCTTTCTGATACCTGAACTTCTGCCCTTAAGCACTCTGCATGGTAAACCTGTGGCAGAGGTTCCTGTGGCAGGCAGGCAGGCAGGCTAGCACAGCTGCAAGATAATCCCTCCTGCAGCTTGCACTCAGCTCAGTCACAGACCATGTTGACACCTTTTCCTAGACTTTCCTTCTTAAGTACTACAGGACTCAGGCATATATCTGCTTAAAAGAAAAAGTAAAACACACCTAATATGCCATGCTTGAGTCATATCAAAACTGCACCAACTTTTACACTTTTTTCTGTTCTGAGAATTGGATAATCCTCCATTTCACCACACTCCTGTAAAATCATCAGTCAAATTCAGCTGCAGTGTCAGGCAAGTGAGCAGTTAAGTATTTGGCTTTTTCAGTCAGGGGCTTAAATCTGAAATTTCCAAGCTAAGATCACCCATCCTACTCCCTCTGACTGCAGGTTTACTGCAATACACCAAATAAGTGAAGAGGTAAATACCAATCCCGTGAATTCCCATTCTTTTTCATGCCTTTGGACATAAACTTACAGTGTAGAGTGATTTTTTTCAAAGAGAATTATTTCTTACACACTGATACCTTTTATGTGTTATTCAGCACTAAATTTAAGAGGATTAGTGTCTTAGTCACAGACTGCAGGCTCTCTCTCTTGGCTGTTTTTAACTGCTATCACTGAGAAAGATAATTTGTTAAAAGCAAGTCATTAAAGTACTAAAAAATGAAAAGTATTAGGAAATGTGAAAAGGATTTTTACTGTAGATGAAGAGTTAGAAATTTATATTTAGTATAAATTGTTTCATTCAGTACTACTTGTTGGTAATTGAGTCCTTCATTTAATAGCTAAAAGTGCCAAAATATTTGAATTACTTAGGAAAAACGTTGCTAAATAATCTAGTTACTAAAGACTGAGCTTCTCAGATTAAATGATCCCTATTTCTATGGGAAAGAGTCCCTGTCCTTGGAGCCTCCAAAAAATTCTAGAGGCCTCCTTGTGATAGGGATCCTGGGGGTGGCAGTGCAGAGACATTTCCATTAAGCACACCGGAGATGTGGGATGGTAGGCAACTCTTTACCATCACAGTTCCAAAGTACTCAAGCTCCCATGGAGAATGAGACAGACCTGGAATAGCATATGCTGTAGAACTCATATGCCGTGGGGTTTCCTCACTCCCCTGCAGGGTAATCTAGCCTGAAGGATGGAGGAATTTCCATTTTTCTGATGGAGTGAGAGATCTTGGTCTGCTTTTAATATTACTTTCGTGGTTCTTCAGGGAAATGCCCTGCCCTGCCATAGGAATTGTACTTGTTATTGCTAGTAACCCATTAGAGTTTCCACTGGAACAATTCAATCATTTCATTATTAAGGAATAAATTTTGCAGAAAGATGATGGATAGTTCTATGGCTTTTAAGAAATTACATGACTTATTTTAAGATTTCTGGGTTGGAAGGATTTGTGCAGTTCTGTCAGCCAGACTGACAACTAGACAGCAGAACTGCTTACAACCTCAAAAATCTCCTCTCCCCTTCCTGCACACCAGTAACTCTTTATCACTGCCTTAAGCCACCTGAAGTGTGTGGTGCTTTCTTTTCCTCATGCAGGACTACTTTTTACCTCTGTCACCTTGCCACCTGCATGAAGATCCAGGTTTATTCTTCCCCATCTTCACTAGCACTTGCAAAAAGCTCGGGTGAGAACGGGTGACTGATACAGGGTTTCTATAACAGTTGGCCCATAAAACCATTCAAGCCCCTCACAGCTCTCAAAAGCTAAAAAATAAATCTTGAAGTATAAAACCCAGATATATATATTTCCAAGGAGACTGGAAGAGACACAAGACCGAGGCATGAGATGACTAAGGCTATGGGGGATAGCACACAGTCTCATCAGTACAAACACCACTGATACACAGCAGACATTGAACTATCATGAGGGTGAAATACAATGGCACATAAAAGCCATTCACAGGTTCAACAGCTTTATGGCATGGTTGGTCTGAGTCCTTGAATAACCAACAAGAAAGATCAAGGTCCAGATATGACTAAGAAGCATCAGTGAAAAAGGCGAGAAAAGGAGTCTGAATACAGAAAAAATTCCAAGAATGTGTGATACTAAACTTCAAATTGTGAAGTATACTAAAACGAAGAGACAGAAGGTCATAGTAAGGCTCAATTGACTCCTTCTTGCTTAAATCCCCACCTGGAGTATTGTTTCTACATCTGGAGTCAACAACACAAGAAAGATGTGGACCTGTTAGGACAGGACCGGAGAAGGCCACAAAGATGTTCAGAGAAATGTAGAACCTCTCCTATAAAGACAGACTGAAAGAGCTGGGATTGTTCAGCCTGGAGATAAGATGGCTCTGAGCCCTTCTTTTGGCCTGACAGTACTTAATGGGAACTTATTGAAAAAGAGGGAGAGAAACGTTTTACACAGGTAGACAGTGGTAGGACAAAGGGGAATGAATGGTTTGAAACTAAAAGAGGAGAGATTTAGATTAGATGTTAGGAGGAAATTCTTTACTCAGAGTGTAGTGAGACATTGGAACAGGTAGCCCAAAGAAGTGGATGCCCCATTCTTGGAAGTTCAAGGTCAGGCTGGATGGGGCTCTGAGTAACCTGGTCTAGTGAGTGGCATTCCTGACTATGGCAGGGGGATTTTAACTAGATAATCTAAAAGGTCCCCTCCAACCCAAACCTGGAAATCATGTCTGCATTTGTACTTCCTATTTCCAGTATCAGGTCACTCAGAAGTCATGTAGTAAAATAAAACTTATTACTGAAGTTCAAATCTCCAAACCCTTTAAAATTGACTGCTTCTCTCATACATCCAAGAGTATTAGGATGTCAAGTGCATTATTTTCCAACAATTCCAATATATGTGATTATATGATTGACTTTTTCTCCTGTAAAATGAGCCCCTGATGATAGCATGACTCTGAGTCTCTGACATCTTTGGTGCAAAAATCCCACTCAAGAGCCTAAATATGGAGGTTCTCATGTTTTTGTGCATAGATAGTTAAAAAATCTTCTAATGATAGCAGTCATTCAAAGAATTGTGACAAAGACACTGTAGCAGGTGCTTCAGTCATCCAAAATCTGGTCTTGGGCACTACTGACCTAGTGATCTCTGAGGAAGCCTCAGTCAGAGCTGTGTACTGCGCTCTACTCTCTTGGGTTGTGTACTCACCCCACTGCAGCAGTGCGTGCCAACACGTGTGCCAAGGATGCCCACTGCTGGCTTGTTGACTTTGACATTTTTAAGGCTCTCATGAGTGCTTTCAACTGGATCTTTTTTAAGACATATAGATAATAAGGTGATAGCAAACATTTATCATTCTGAGTAAGAAACAATGGAAAATTTTACACCTAGATAAACACAAAACTTGGTGAAAAAAGTAGTCCATTGGAGAGAAAAAGAGCAAAAGAACCATGAGTGCAGAGTACTAGGAAAAGAAGAGAAGGATGGAGAAAGGATATGAAACAGACAACTGTTGTTGTCACCAATATAGAAATCAAGACAGCATAAACAGTCAGCTTATGTGACAGATCATCTAGCCAAAAAACAGCATCATCCTGCTGCTTCTGAATAAACACCAGCCAATGTGTGTGAGGAAGAGTGAAAACTAAGAAAGCAAAAGTAACATTCAATGTGTTCCCCCCAAAAGACTGATGCTATAATTTCCTCTAAGAACAAAAGACATTAGTGCAAATTTGTCAGGTTTGGAATTTTCCTTGGGCAACCCATGCAAAGAAAAATAAATTGTCAAAGGCAGTAAGCTACTGCTTTGCTTCCCTTTTTATAATTTGCATAAAAAGAGCTTTCTTACCTGCCTATGAACAGCTGATGAAGTCTTACTATGACAGCGATTTTCAGGGATATTAATATTTATTTGCAAAATTTGCCCTACTGAACTGGAGCCAGGTTAAAAATATACACATGCATATATATTTATCATATATTTACATTTATCTCAAGAAGCTACTGTCTCTCAATCAGTCACCAACTTTTATTTCCTTTCCTTCAGCCTCCCACTCCTCCAAAGAGAGGTGGCATGAGAAAGAGAACACTTTGTATACAGTGCTCTGTTGAGTGTGCTGGATTTACAAATGTGTAGTAGGATTTAAATGACTGTTCACTTATCTTTGATATTTAAGCACTGGTTAGTGAACTTCTGCTACTTAGATTCAACGTCATATCAAGAGACATCACGTTTGACTTTTAAACTTAAAAAAAAAAAAAAGGGATTAAGCAGCCAGAAATAGATGAGAAATATTATCACAGGGAGCGTGGTTTTGGAGGAAGCCTGTCATCCAACTAGTAAAAACCTGGAAATGTAACAGTAGTGGAGATCAAGCAATCCCTTGCCTTGCATGAAGTACTTCATATTCTAGCATTTACAAAGATGAATAACAAGGAGTGTAGACTTTGTTGGTGCTGAAAATGCATGCAATGTAAGAATCTGGGCAGCAGAGGATGCACAGAATCAAGGATGCAACACTGTACACACGTGAGTTGACATTGAAGGTGCAGAATCCCTAGCATCAGGTTAAAGAGAATCTTACTTTTATTTGTCTTTGTATACTTTAAACAAGCTTACTTGTCTCAATTTAAAAAAAAATTGCTTTATGAAAGCAAGATATAAAACTTAAAAATCACCTTTAATGGCTGCTAAATATGCTCTCAGTTCTCTCTGGAGTCTGGAACCCTCTGCCTGAAAAAGAAGGAAAAAAAAAGCATGGTAGTGAAAACACATGTCTGTTATGTTCAATGCCTTGAAACATGCATGCAGTATGTCAAAAAACAACTAAAAGCAATTTCAGGAGCTATCTGATTAATAGTCACATGTTGCAAGCATGCACAGATTCATATAAAAAGGGGGCCTGGCAAAGGAAGCTTTCATAGTGTATTCTCTAAGCTAGAATTTCTGGGTTTATTTTATCAATCATCTGTACAGGGAAGAACTCCACCCAAAGAAAGACAGGTATATTTTATAGCTAAGGTGCAGTTCAAGACAGCCGGGCCTATGGCCTAATCTGATACACAAAGAAGTATAATGAAAAATGCTGAACTTCCACTGGAAACCACTCAAATGAGGCCAGTCTAGACCTGAAGGAAGTTCTGCTCTTACACAAGTTGTTTACTATATTTGCAAACAATTTCCCAAGTATTCTAAAATTTTAACATTTTGCAAACAAATAACTAATAAAATACAATAACATTAGTACTTTGTTTTGCTTGATTAGTGCATCTTGCAGTCTACTGTGAAATCTCGACTGTTTATTTGGCAAACACATCAAAATTATCTTTCTTTCCCTTACACCAACAACCTTGGAAAAACTCAGAACAGAGAAAACAATTGATTTTGTTACTTTATCTCTGACTGTATCACAGGCTGGACTTCACAGTTCCTAGGATTTGCAAAGAAACCTGTGCTGTACACATACTTTATTGCTAAAAAGGTGCTATCCAAGACACCTGCAATAGCCTGAAAATTTTTGAAACAGTCCACATTTGCCAGTTTCCAATATTTCTCAAATTATTTATTTAAGTTGGAAACTACATGAATATCAGCTTGCAGTCCCATTTTCTCACATACGCTACACCATATGGAAAAATCAGCAGCAAAAATATGATTGACTGCTTTGGAGTTTCTCTCATATCTTCCATGTGAAAATCAGTATCTAAAGGGTGCATGTAAATAATGTGAATACTTTAGAAGGCAGAAGGTATAAGCTGTTAAAACTCCACTTAACTCAAAGGATGTCTGGTGTCAGTAAAGGATTTGCCATCAGCAACTTCAGTGCTCAGACACGAGGCTCATAAGAAATTCAGTTTGATAGGGGCTATCTTATGCTTAAAATAAGTCATAGCTGCAGCCATGTTAAGTCAAAATTGTGGTTCTGAAAAACTTGTCTCACCAGTACACCTAATACAATGCAGATTACACCCACTAAACTCACTTCTCCCAGCTCCTTGAAGGAAACTGTAGGCCTTTAGAATGGGATCATCAACCGCCCCCATCCCTATCTCTCAAATTGCAGTGCACTATATGAAAAGAGCAACTGTTTAACCTCCTGGAAATATTAAAGAATTCAGAAGGTAAAAATGGCCGAGACTGAATTCACTTTATGGACTCAACAAACAGAAGCTTGCTTTTACACTAATTTGATCTGAAACAAGTCACCTACAGCTCTCAAATCCATTAATCAACTAATGTCTGAGCAAAGGAATAGACCCACCAGGGCAGCATCTGAAAAGCTGCTGGGTAACAGCAGGTGTGAAGGAGCTGCCAGCCCATTAACCATTCTCTGGTTTGGGATCATAGTCGATGCTCCAAGGAAAGGCAACCTCTTTCCCTGCTTTGGAATAAAAGCTACATATCAAAACAAGGGCCAGACAGGTGCAGGGTGAGTATCAGTGGATTTAACCTCAGATTTAATTACTTACAGAACAACAGAAAGTTCTGGAGCAGTAGCTTGATGTTGAGTCCTTTAAGAAAATATGATGCGTACATTTTAACAGTTTAGCAAAAGGCACTACCCTAAAGTGTCAGTACAACACATTATTTCATGCTACATAACACAGCAGAAGCTAACTTCATTCTGTGCTCAAGTGGTAGGCAGGGGGATGACAGAAGTTGTCTGTTTTCTGTGGACCAAGGCATTAAGTGATCAATGCTTCCACAGAGAAAAGAGGATTGTACCCAGAAGCAAATTTCTTGATCTCATGTCTGAAGAGGAGGATCAGCAAATACTTGGCAGAAACTAGATGGAAGTTCTCCTTTTATGCATGCCAGTCTCCTCCTGGCAGGACCCCTTGTACTGTGAGAAGTCACATGAAGACACAGAAGTTATCTTTTCATTTCATATCTTCTTTGGCGTGAGCTATTGTTGTAAAAATAGAAGGTACGGAAACTGAGTTCTTCATCATGGTCCAGCTGAACAGGTGACCATGTAGTAACAACTTTTAGTTATTAAAAAATCTCTAGTGTTCTGGGAGCAGCAAACCACAGTTGGAAGGCTGAGAGGGTCCTTAGCTGATTTCATGTGCAATTTTATTCATATGCATGATGTTTTGTCACTAGGACTAAGCAGCACACCACAAATGCCAGGGAAACACATTGCTCAAACACTATGTTTATATCTATACTGCTGTGCAGTTTTACAACTCCTACCCTAAACCACTGTTAGATCTGTTGTGCTTGGTTAGCATTGTGCGTCATCAGCAACTGATGTCAGGGAAACGTGTAAGAAAAAAACAAAGGAGTGTAAAACATGATGTAAATATTTTGCCATATGTGCTGTTATGAGCACTTCATTCAAAAGAATAATTTTAATATGCATCTCCCTCAGTCTAGTCTTATTAACAGGCCACAAACACCTGAAATATCTTAGCATGATCTAGTCATATGACTTTTCCCTCGCTTCCATCAATTGTTCTGTAATGTGACACTGAAAAATCCATGAGCAAGAGCCAAGTCCTACTGAACTTGAGAGATAATATCTCAGTTTCAATGGTAACAAAATTAGACCTTTCTAAAAATACTAGAAAAAAAAATTAGCATCAAAAGCCCTCAACCCTGTGAATTCTGAAAAATGCCCATTTGGTCTACACACTTTCTACAGTAAACTCCTTATTAGTGAAGACAGACATACTTTCGTCACCTAACAGACTAATTAAAATTCATAAGATGAAAATACTACATTGTTGACTATGCACATCTTGCAAACTGTTACATACAGGTTTGAAAAAGTACTTTTTAAAAGATTGTCATGTATTTAATGTCCCTTTACAATGTTTACTGGTACACGCCTTCTTCTTTCTGGTCTGTCAAATGAAAATATCCAGTGGCTCTGAAACCACTGCTCTAAGTATCTTCATTAAAGCCATTTTGTTAAATGAGATGCAGCTTCTTGAGAGAGCATGAAAGGTAGGCGTCCTTTCACCAATGTTGTATCCCTCTGAAATTAAATTTCCCAAGACAGCACTGATGCTTCCTTTATAATTTCATAATTTCATTCATTCATTCTACCTAAGTCAACAAAATGAGCCAGAGTTTTATAAGATGTAAGAAACTCCAGAAAGTCTCAGTAGTAAACTTTTCACAACCAGTTTGTTTGATAACACTATGCATGTTCTACAAGACTCCAGCACCAAAAGCTCTTATCTCATCTGATCAAACTCTACACAAATCACCAGAAGTCTACAATATATTCCTGCTTAACTTTGCATAAGAGCAAGGGAGGCATGCCAACAACCCAAACCAACATCCATTTTTGGGAAAGTCAACACAGCCCTTCACAGCAATAACCCAAATAATAGTTTGTTGCTTAGAACAATGTGGCCTGTCATCTTTCTACTCTCTGATCTTATCATATGGTCAGTATTACATAGCTGGTAAAGACATATGCACTCAGTGAGATAAGAAGGTTCAGTGTTTTGGGATCTACCAATCTACAGCCATAGGTTTTACATACCCTGAAAGGNTATTACATAGCTGGTAAAGACATAAGCACTCAGTGAGATAAGAAGTTTCGGGATAAGTTTTGGGATAAGAAGTTTCAGTGTTTCGGGATCTACCAATCTACAGCCAGGTTTTACATACCCTGAGAGCAGCATTAGGCCTTTTCAGTACTACTGATTCTTGACTATGTTTAGTTTCAGCTTTCTTTTAAATTCATAGCATTTAAGCATATCTTAGCACTGGAAGTAAGAAAAAGCAAACCACAGTGTGGTTGGCTGTGAGACTGACAAGACCTAAAAAAAGTTACTGATGAAAACTAAAACCCCATCGTTTCTGTCTAACCAGCTTTTGCTTCCTGATGTATTAGAAAAACTGTTGCATCCACTCAGAAATTAAAGACCACCTTGCCTCCACAAAAGTTGTAACTGGATAACCAGGATGGCCAGGAATCATGAATTTACAGCTTCCCAGTCAGAACAGAGGAGTTTGATTTTTCTGTCATGTCACATACAGGACGCAAACACAATACACCTTTCCAGGAAAGGTCAGCACATGAATGACATACAAATTCCAAATCCAATATCACTCCAATTTAGTGAGAGGCAAGAGCATTGAAAAAAATGAACCTGGAGCAGAGGGTACTTAATTAAAAAAAAAAAAAAAAGTAACAACAACAATTAAAAATGATAATTATTAATGGAGCTCTAATTCATACCACAATTTTGTCATTCCATTGCTAAGACATCAGAGAAATAGCTGAAAAGAAAACATTTTCTGGATCACCTGGAAGACATTCTTTATTGTAATGCACTGTTACTTGTCCGAGTGTTGAGCAGTGCTGTCTCTTGTTCATAAACACTTTAGGTACTATCTACTGCTAGGTCTTTTACAGAACTCTGTAGTATGAATGAAAATAACTATTACATTAAGAGAAGCCCAACAAAAGGCTAGTTGGACAATTCTGTAATTCAATATGAAATCTACCTGTTTGCCAGAGTACTCTATTTTATCATTTATCAGTGTCTTGGTTTAAGACAGGTGTCTGCCAAGGAAGGCGGGAATCTCTCTTGGAATGGAAAAACATGACCCCCTTCCCTCCAAATTATTATAACCTTGAAATTAGGGGGCTTTCAGGCAAAAGTATGGGAAAAGGAATAACAGTTCTTTATTAGTATGTATATGAATAACAAGGCAAACAAATAACTATGGCACTAACAACAAACAGGGCCACAAACCCAGTGTCAGCCTTCTCTCTGGGCTCTCAGGCACTTTTCCCTTCGGTGCAGTTACAGTCACAGCCGGCAGGGGCGCTGGTGGCTCCCGGCCGGGCAGGGCGGGTGCGATGATTCCCCCGCGGCTGCAGGGGGCGCTGTGGCGCGAGTTCTGAACGTCGCTCTCCGTGCGGCAATGGCGGACGCAGCCGGCAGAAAGGGATGGAGGGTTGGTGAGGCTTCCCTTACAAACTCACGGGGGCAGTCAATCCCAGTGCCCTCTCTGGATAGCAAAAGGAGCTGTAGCAGGGACTTTGGAAGCAGCAAAATGGAATGGCAGGGACTAGCAAGATCCTTGTGGTAAATGAGATGTATCAGAACTCCGCAGCTGTAGCTGTAGCGTCCCGCCAGGCAAGAGGTGTGAGGCCACAGCAGCAGAAGCAGACAGGGCTGGGCTCCAGCGGCGCCAGTGAACTCCTCCTTCTCCTCCCCCAGGAAGCAGCAACTCGACCGTCCTCCTCTGGAGTTGGGAGAGCAAGAGAGCTAGGAGCTGTACCCAGCCCCACTTTCCGCAGCCCAATTCTCATGGTATCTCTGCCCCTCCAAGAGAAACCCCCCAACCAAGAGAGTAGCACCCTTCCTGTGGCAACTTCTTTTGTCTCTCTAGGTATTGGTCATGACAGTTTCTTAGCGACAGATGAGACAAAATTCCANCGACCGTCCTCCTCTGGAGTTGGGAGAGCAAGAGAGCTAGGAGCTGTACCCAGCCCCACTTTCCGCAGCCCAATTCTCATGGTATCTCTGCCCCTCCAAGAGAAACCCCCCAACCAAGAGAGTAGCACCCTTCCTGGGGCAACTTCTTTTGTTTCTCTTAAGTACTGGTCATGACGGTTTCTTAGCGACAGATGAGACAAAATTCCATGAGAGAAAGAAACAAAAGGAAAAACCCTAAACCCCAACAATCAGGTTCCTTACAGTCCCTAAAATTGTCTCCCAAATTCTGGAATCTTTTTCTTAAATAAATTGATTTCTTTTTTTTTCTGTTTAAGCTCTAAGAAATTTGGGGTTTGAAATATTTATCTAGTGCATTACTTGAAAAAATTGGGTTTGCAACCTTCTCTGGAAACAAAGAGGTTTTAGGCCTAACAGTATCTTCCAGGAGAGCACCAAATTTGTGGCCCAGCTACTAAGAAGGCTCAAAAAAATAAGGATTTTGTTGTTCTACTTATTAAGTAGCATGTTGAATTGAAGTAAACCTCATCAAATGAAACAGGCTTCTCAGATGATTTACACTAATTAAAAAAAAAAAAATCAGCTCTAAGGGCAAGACTGAGGGAGCTCTGCCTTGTGTTAGTAGCAATGCCCAGTAGGCAGGTGAGAAAGCTTTGTGCCTGCAGACACTAAACCAACCCTTTTACTGAACCATCAGTTTCTGTTTCAGATGGGGATTGAACAGAAAAATATGTGGCATTCACCTTGAGTGAAATTCCAACCTTCCCTCACAACTAAACCACCCCCTCCCTAAGCATTCTGCCTTCACAGTTACTACATCATCCTTTAAGTATACTCACATCCTCAAAGTAGGTTTTAATTAAAAACTGAGGTCTGCAGAGGAAGCAAGAACCTACAAGTCTATGGCTAAAAGTATTCTGTACACATTTCATGTCAAGCTAGGCTTTCTGAACATCTACTTGTGCGTCTCTTTATGCCTATAGCTGCATACCCATAACCCATTACATTAATTAAATAATGTACAAAATTATTTACTCACTTGTAAATAATGTACATAAGCTATATTTTAACAGATCAGGCAGGAAACTGTCCAGAACTGTTTGTTGTGAGCTACATCATGTTCAATCCATGTCTTAAATCTCTGAGCTGGGCTATGTCAGCTATCAGCATGATCAGCTACCCCAAAGGGGTCCTGAAGAAACATATACAGGTCTCCTTTAAAAATACCCAGAAACAACTTTGAATATTCAACTGCACTGGGGAGAAAACAGTTAGTACAGTTACTAAAGCTGCAGAGGCACGATAGCTTATATCCAAGGAGCAATCTAAACTCACACAGTGTGACAATGGTTTGGACTCTAGATTTGGAGCAATCAATGGTCAGAATCAAAAAAGAACATTGCATCAGCTGCTCTCTCTTTTTTACTGAGGAATCAGTTGAAATGCATCTGAGCTGTCCACGCAGAGACAATTTTGTAGCATAAAACAGAGGGCCTCACCTTCCTGCATATCTTGCCTGATTGGAAATTAATGAGGCTGAGATTTAATGGTACATTATATTTCTTCTTGTCTTCACAAAAATGGCCCATAAGACATAAGATAATTATTAAATACAAATTTCAGGATGGAATGGAATCAGGAGAGAAATCCTTCCCAAGGTCTCAAAATACATTTTATCTTTGTATAGACTATATATATAGATTGTATAGAGTGTATTTGGTTTAGCAATCATCCAGTATCTGAAGTACACTTCTGGTTTGCTCCAAATGCTTGTCAGACTCAGTCCCCCTGAAGTGTTTACCACTTGTTGTCTCACAGAAAAAAGCTCCCTCCTTCTAGTCTAGATTGTGTTTTTCCATGTCTGGTTTACGTTGAAGTATCTACCAGAGACACTTGGTATCACTTTTATTTAACAAAGGAGTCTCAAATGGATAGAACTGTACTGAACACATAATAGTTGCAGCTCAAAAAGTACCGAGAATCCCCTACACTTTAGTATGAGATTCTACAGATAACCAAGAAAATTTGAGTATCAGCTAAGGAGAAATAGTGTCACCCATTCAGAGTAATTTTAAACTTCATGCTTTTTGTTTACTGCCTGGATTCTTTTATCCATCTCAAGACCACGTACAAGACCTGTAAAATGAGGGGGGTCTAAATGGGGGACGTAAGATAGGTTTAAGGATCGTCATATAGATATATGAGATACTTACTAATTCCTAGAGAAAAAAAGATTTTGCAAAACACAGATTGAATTTCATATTATTATTTGTAATACATATTGAAGCTCCTTTGCTTAATCATGTCCTTCATCCAACTCTAGATTAAGACACCTATCACTGTCTACATGAATTGGGTGTCTCTCCTTGTCATAGAACCAATGTAGATCTCTTAAGGGCATTCAATGGAGTCATGAGAGCAATTAAAAAAATCTGGTAGTCAAACATTCATTCCAGGATAGTTATCTAGTGCTGTTTGTGATACCTCCACAAATAGCAAACACAACTAGTCCTTAGAGACCTACCAGCCTTGCTGAATAGAAACTGGAAGCCAGGGAGGACACACCAGGGCCTTGCAAGTGGCAACAGATGCCAGCATTTAGACAACCAACCCAGAAACCTCACAACAGTTGGTGGGGTTGTACCAGGAACCACAAGTGACCCCAGTGGAGGCTATGCCCTCACTAATGGGTGCCATCCTGCAGGGTCTGGGACAGGTGGGCAGAGACAAGGACTGGTAAGAGGTTTCACTGACAACCTGCAACCTCGTGACGATCTGAGAGATCCAGATGGGAGCAGCACGAGATGCAGCTGAAACATGGGTTCCCTAGGCATGGGAATGAGTCTATGGTGCCAAAGGCAGAGCTACAATGGGACCCCATGTGCAGGATTAGGGGACACAGACAGAGCTGATCAGAGACGTTAAGGCCCAGAGATGCCCCCAGGAAACAGATGGGGTTTTGCCTTGCTCTCCAAGACCCTGCTACCCAGTTCAGCACAAGCATCAAGGGAATACCCAGCTCCTGGAAACACAGACACCCATGGTCAGGTGTTGCAATCTGGAACTAAATCACCCTCTAGGCACAAGGTTCAGCTGTGAAAACACGTGTCTGTTGCAGCTGGAGATGCCACATGGTACTCAAGCCAGCAGGTATTATTCAGGACTGTGGTCAAAGCCATACACCTTTTTCTGGGGCAATGTCTGGGGGCCAGATGAGACACTGTGGGGCACATCTGGCACCTCTGTGTAGGTGATGAATCTCATCTTGGGTATCTTAATTCATGAATAAGTTTTAAAAAATCAATGGCACAGCTGATGCAAAAAGAACAGTTCAAAAAATGTTAATTGTCTCACAAACCAACTTTTAGACAATGTCATGACACAGCTCTAAGGCAGCGAAGCACGCTTGCGTGAAAATAGATTTGGACAGGATAAGCCTCTTCAGGAACCATAACAATTACACCCAATGAGCAGCTCTTACTACTAGGTGCACATTAAGTAAAACTGTCCACAGAAGCAGGTTCTGATCACTCAACAATGGTAAAAAAAGGCTCTTTGTTTTCACCTAATTCTATAAATGAGACACAACAGCCTTTGACATTTTGCTTTTTTTTCTGACAACATGCCATGGGAAGCTGCTTTTGTAGTAGCAACTGTTATATCTCCTGTGTGTACATATACAGTACATAATATCTAAGCACTAAAATATATTTTAACTGTAATGTAAAGTAAAAGAAGTCTCAAAACTACATGTAGAAAAATAGAGGTAAAAATGCATATACATGAAATAGAATATTGCTCTCTTAGAACAATAAAGTGTGACTTTTAGTGACTGTGAGTCATTAAAATATGCACAGGGATAAAGGCAATTGCTACTGTACTTCCTGTAAAGAAAAAGAACATGTAAGATGCAATTGCTTAAAAAAGAGAGTACAGATGAAATTTCTGATAAATCTTCAATGGCCTCAACAGCCAATTTCACAAGAGAAATGGGAGAATTATGCATAAATTATTTATTTCCCCTCATTCTTTACTTCAGATTCGATTAAGAGGCTGAGCATATTCACAATTAGCTGTGCAAAATAAATGTTTGCATTTTAAGAAATTTCTTGCAATACAATGAAAATCTGTGTCATACTGTCATATATGAGTTTGTATGTTTTCTTTGTTCCACAAGCATTGATTTAGAGTGGCAATTTTCAGTTTACAACTTAAGTGGAAGATGAAAAATAGCTGTATTCATTGTTACAAATCTAAATGTTTTTACTGGTGACATCAACTGCAGGAGCTTAATTTTTTTGATAGAGAAAGTCCTGAAGCTCTGCAGAGTAACTGTGCTCTGTTCTCTCTGGACATGGGATGATTCAGTTTCTCCATGGTGATTCATCTGGGTAATTCAGCTCTGGGTTGTCAAGTCCAGAAGAGGCTCTTATCCAACTGTATTCAGAAAGAGATGGGAATGGATGACTGGAGAATCTAAATTACGGTTTTCTCCAGATAGATCTGCTGCACTGTGTTGGTTTTGCATGGCCTGGTTTTTGGTAGTGAGGGGGCTCCAGAGGTGGCTTCTGTGAGAAGCTGGAAGTTTCCACCATGTCCAGCAGAGCCAATTCCTGATGGGTCTAAAGATGGACATGCTGCTGGCCAAAGCTGGGCCAATTAGAGATGTTGGTAATGCTTCTGTGATGACATATTTAAGAAGAAAATCAAAACAAAGTGTATATGCACAGTTTTTTTCTAGCCAGAGAAGAGGAGGAGAAGGTGAGAACATGTGAGGGAAAACAACATGGAGACACCAAGGTCAGTGAAGAAGGAGGGGCAGGAGGTGCTCCAAGCGCCAGAGCCAGGATTCCTCTGGAGGCCATGGTGAAGACATGGTGAAGCAGCTGTGCCCCTGTAGCCTATGGGGGTCCACAGGGGATACAGAGATCCACCTGCATTCCATGGGGGTGTGCTCACACTGGAGCAGGTGGATGCCTGGAGGAGGCTGTGATCCAATGGGAGACACAGTGGAGAGAGGGGGCCCCTGCTTCCAGGCTGGAGCAGCCTGTCCTTGAAGGACTGCACCCCATGGAAGAGTGATCCATGCTGCAGCAGTTTGGGCAGGACTGTTTGTTCATGGGAGGGTCTCATGTCACAGCAGTTTTGGCAGGATTGCCGCTCATGAGATTGGAACCATGCTGGAGAAGTTCATGGAGAACTGTCTCCCATGGGAAGAGATCCCATGGTGTAGCAGGGAAGGACTCCTCTCCCTGAGCAGTGGAAGAAAACCTTGGGCGATGAACTGACCAAATCCCCATACCCTGTCTCTCTGTGTTGTCGGTGGGAAGGAGGGAGGGGTTGGGGAAAAAGGTGTTTTTTAAGGGATTATTTTACTTCTCGTTATCCTCCTCTGACTTTGTTAGTAATAAACACACTTTGTACCTTTAAGCTGAGCCTGTTTTGCCCTTGGAGTGTTTTCTCCCAGTCCTTATCTCAACATATGAAGCCTTCACTAATTTTTTCTCTCCTCTGTCCAACTGTGGCAGAGAGGGTGAGTGAGCGGCTTTTGTGAGTGCCTGGTGTTTGGCCAGTATCAAACCATGACATGCATATATCCTTACACATAGCCTTCTTCTGAGTTTGGTACAGGCCCACCATCTAATCTGCTATTAAGGCAAAGATTTCAGGTTTTCAATTTTCTGTTTCCTGGATAATGAGCACCATGCTCTTTTCTTTATCCTTTCAGTGGGCTGAACTGGGAGTCCTCATTTATTATCTTTGGAGAGTAGTAATAAAAATGTCGTTCTATACTTAAGGTTAGTTGACCTCTCAAGGGTTGTTGCAGGCTAAGTAATGCAGGCAAACAAGATTAACAAGCCATTTTCACAGCTTTCAGCTTACCAGGATCCCCAGGGCACACATAGCACCAGCTGCAACAAAGAACTTGCAAAGAGACATGAAACTGAAGTGATAGTGTTTCTGATAATGAACTCTGGATAGGTGAGGTTGCCAGGGAACAGACAAATCATTGCTAAGTGGGATTACAAAAAACAAAGTAAAGCTTGGACCTCTTCTCAAACTTCCTCTGCCATGGCCTTGTTAGGTCAGTGATGACCACAGAGACAAATAATCCTGGAGGGAACTGAAAAAGATGGGACAGCCTCTAACAGGGTTGGTTGTTCTTGCAAGTTTCCTGAATGGCCCACATCAACAGTCTGGTGAACCTCAGCACAGGGATAAATCTACCAGACTGCCTTTAATATCTAGATTTTGACTTTTCCTTATCTAAAGCCTCTAGAGTAGCAGAATGAACTTGAAAGCAGGACTGAATGTAAACCAAGAAGTGATGGCTTGCCTGAGTTCACAGAAGACAGCAGTTCTGCATCAATGAGTAAGAATGATAATTCAGATTGTAATGCTTCATACCTTTGCATTGCCAATAGATTGTGGATCAAAGCATGGACAAAACTTAGAAAATTTAAACTATTTATGTGCTTCTTATTGGTTCACATGGTAGAAACAGTGCTTTTGCAGCATGTTCCCCCTTTGAAGAAGGGGAAGAATCCTATTTGAAGAATTGAACACAACAGAACTCCTTGAAAGCACAGTAAGCATATGTGACTAGTTCAGTAAATATACAGTCTCTCTCCTTTGGTGTGTCAGTGGACCAAGCCTATCTGCATGTGGCTGCCATGATAGTTGTAGTAGTTCCCTTTACAGTCACTCCTCCCTACCCAATTCCCTCTCTAGTCCCAACTCACATTTGCATTTAGGATTTAGCATCATGCAGTTCCTAGAAGTTCCTTTACTGTGTATTACTGCCTCTATGTACATCAAAGAATGAGGAAATAAAAAGAAGGGAGTGCTAATATCATCCTTAGCCCTAAGCAAGATTTTCAGCTTAAAATCACCATTACAGAAAATTCTTGGTAAAGGACAGAAAAAAAACAATACTTGAGACATCATTTTGCTTAAAAGGATTTTTTTTCTCTTCCCTCTCTTTTTTTTTTTTGTCTCAGAATTTTGTACTAAAAGAAAAAAGTACCACAAATTCTGTTTCTTCGTGGGGATACTCCATTTGCTCCTACACCGAAGAAACCCCTCAGAGATGTACCTTATTTCTACAAACACAGTTACTAGCTGTGTAAACAGCTGGGATACGGACAACAAGGATAAGCAACAACATTGGATAATCAAGAAAGTCAAGTCAAGAAGACTTGGAAAAGTGGAAAGGGAAGAAAAGGGAAAACATAACATCTCTGTAGGCTTTCAAAACTTCTATTAAATCCCACCATCTTCCTGATCTCAGGAAATTTGAGGAAGGAACTATCCTCAGAGAAACAGATTCTTTTACATTCCAGTGTTTTTCTCTTTGGTGAAGAGGAAAGCTCAGTAGCTCTTGAAACCTCCCTCTCTTCTACACTGACAGGGAAATAAAGGCTAAATGAGAATAAGATGCAAAGGAGTTAATAAGCATTCTAGCAGTCAGGATGCAGGCTTTGTGTTTACATGGAAGGGAGGAAGGTGCATTTGGTAGAATAGGACTGATTCAGAGCAGAAGCTGGAAACACTGACATGAGCCAAATTTTACATTGTGTAAAATATGTGGGAGTAGTTCTCACTCTCCAGTTCCTTTTATAGGAGCTCTAAATAACAGCTCACAAAGACGACAGAGACATCAGTTCATAATTATGTAACAAGACTGTTTTCTTGGTGGTATTACCACAGTTCAAGCATTAATATGTAATAGTACTATATATAAATTGCAATTCATCACCTCAGAGCCAAAACATCTGTCCAACAAAGAAACAAAAAGTTTGGCTTAGAATCTAGGATTGCATTTGGAGTAGATTATAAACTCCGTGGAGCACCTTTGCTTACCTGTGTTGTGTTTTTAACACTAAGAGTAATTGAGCATGCCTCCTCAGCACTGCCACCACATACCCCAGCACCCACAGGGAGCTTTATAACACATGTGCAATTCAAAACTATTAATCTACTTATTCTTATAAAACCATTATTATTATATAGCACTGATGAAAGTAATCCACAAAAGGAAACCATGGAAATACTTCTCTTCTTTGTAAGAAGGTGACTACAAAGCTTGCATGAGTTTGGGTTCTATCCTTAGTTACTGGTGAAAATATACTGTCACTCTGATCTCAAGAAGTTCAAGCATGATGATGTTACATATGACTACAAATGTCCTTTTATTTTCAGCCCATATTTTAGCATTCTCCATGCACAAATGCAATTGTTATCTCTGTTTGAAAATTGCAGAACAAAATCTTGTACCGACAAAAAAATAAAATCTTACCTGTTCCCCTGCAACACCTTCTTCAAAATCACCAAGTTAAATATCTTGCATTCTTAAGACACAATTAAAGAAACTGAAAAAGTAACTGACCTCTTGCCGTTTGAAATTTTGAACATATTCTTCAAACTGTTCATCTTTAGTTTCGTCTGCTTTTCCTAGTTTTTGAAGTACCTATAGTGAAAGGAAAAAGGAATAATTTAATATTTATGACACAAACCACTGCTACTTTCAACACTTCTGTTCTTGCAGTTAGGTGTAAATAGCATTTTACTTTTGGGGTTTTGGTGTTTTGTGCTCTACAATTTCCAAAGTTCACACAAGAAACTATTTTGTCAAAATAATAATGACTAAAAAAAGATGAAAGCAGGAGTATGGGGGGTGTGTGGGGGTGTGTGTTTGTGTATGTGTATGGAAATCTACTTCCAAGTATGGAGTCCTTGCGGGAATGTTGCTTGTTTTCTTTTTTTTAGTGAAGTGACTTTCCTTTTAGCAAAGAATCCCATGGTTTCAAAGCAAGAGAGAATGAGAGAATTCTGCTGGCTCTACAAGTTGTCCTCCAGCTCAGACAAAGAAAAAACTTCATTAGGTTTTTCTTCTCATTGCATCAAACAGTATTAACATTATTCTTATTTGCATTATTTTCAACATAAAGTCATAAAAATTGAAGAACTGTAAGGCTGATGCTTATTTAAAACGGGGTGTTCATTTTGCCCCTCTCATTAAATTTGTAAGTAGATTGCTATCCACTAGGTAGTAAGTATGCTGCAATAATACAGCAATAAGAATAATTCAAAAAATATTCAATCAGCAATCTCAAAAGTAATTTTACACTTTACACTGTATTTAACCACAATAAATGCATTTTATTATTAAATCCCATTGCTATCTGTTCATTATAATACTGAAGACTTAAACATAGCTGCAAATAGGCTTCACCCTACTCATAAAGCAATCCCCAAATCTTTATAATAGAGTACTTGCTTGTGGGAATGAACCATCCCACAGACTGATGTTCAGATTCCTCTCCTATTACAAATTGACCAAACTATCTATTTGCACAGTTAATGACAAAACCAAACAAATTGAAACAAAACCAAAGGAAAACCCAGAAGCCCCACAAAATTGAAACAGTAGCAACTGGCAGATACTATGAATAAACATATAAACATTATAACCTGTTCTTCCTAAAACAAAGAATATACAGCTCCAGGACCCTATCTTTCTTGGACCATCTTCTTCTCCCAAGCCCAGGCAACCTCACAGCACAAAATCATGCTGCACAAAGGGGTGGTGAGCATTGCTACTGTGGAAACCAGAGGCCAAGATAATCATGAAGCTGACGCAACGCTACCTGTGGACATGGTATGTGAGAGAAAGTTTTGACATAATTACAGCAGAAAGACAGCAAGAATGATATCAGAGAAGACAAAAATGACATAGACTAGCCTTTTGCTGCCAATAGCTGTGTTCATTTTCCGGCATATGTGGGCATTTTTGGTTGCTTTTAAGACAGCTAACTAGTCTCAAAACCCTCATACACTCTAATCACCAACATCTTCATAAAATATTAAAAAGTATCACAGAGAATTTTAAAGAGAAATAATTTAATTTAACATTTGGAGTCATAACAGGCTGTCACATTGCTCCTTGTCACCAATGAACCAAACATTCTGCCCCCAGCTGTGGCATGGCTTTGATCTGCACCAGCTGGCTTTCTGAAAATCCAACATTTCCTTTTCAAAGAGGTGGCTGCCAGGTAAGCCTCCTGACCACGGCAATACATTCAAACCACGTTTGAAGCAAGAAGCATGTTAACTGTATTATGGGCATTCATAATATAGATAACAAACTACAGCATCAAAAGTTGTCATGATAGATGCTTTTTTCCTTATTAATGGCACACATCCACATTTTCAAATGTGCACTCAGGCAAGCCTCAGAAGGGAACAACCTCCCATAGCACCTACCTCCTATGGTTTGGGGGCAGTTTTTATTCTATCTCCAACTTTCCATTTATATATAGATATTTAGCTGAACTGAGATGCAGTGTTACAATTCAGCCTCTACAAACACCAACCCTAATCCTAATACAGATTATTTATAACATAGTTTCTCAATTTTTCCAATCCAAATCAGAACTATATATATGTCATATGGTTGGATCTAAAAGTTCCAATCCAGAGACTAAAGAAACTTATCCTCATGGAAGTCTTGCAGCTCATGCCACATGCACAGACAACTGAGGTTCACATATTCTTTCGATAAAAGCAATCCTAATCCCATCCCCACAATTCCATATAGAGACAGTGGAGCAGACTGGGGCTAAAATAAACTATTTCTCACAGGTTCTTTTATATCTCACCCATATAACTCCATGGACTACTGAATGTGTAGCTCAGTCTTTTACAACGAACCTATTCACGAGGTTGCCATTGGTAGTGTAAACAGAAAAGTGTCCAGGCTGAGAGTTGTAGAAACTGACCTACCTTCCAGTTCTTGTTAGTGCACTTCTGCCTCAAAGTGGAAGTCTCTTGACAACAGAAGTCTATAGTTTATAGTTTATTTTTGCTCAGTTAGGTCAGCATCCATAGGATGTTTTTGGGGTAGGGCTAAAGATAGATGAAGGCTTGTCTGCCCTACATGTGGGTTACTCTAACTCTACATTCCCTACCTCATGGACAGGCTGAAATAAATTTTAAACATCTTGTTCATCTTGTTCTGTGGAATATATGGGTTAAAGTCAGCGTTTTGTCTATGGCTAAGGCTAGGAAATGGCAAGCAGCACTAGGTTTAGAACAAGAGAAAATAGACTTGAAACACACAGGTTATTGGAAAGCATCTGATGGTCATTAATGGTAAAATACTGGCTGTGCTCAAGAGCAGCAAGTGCTTAACCTCCCCCTTAAGACTCAGTTTGACCATACTTCTAGATAAGAATTAACTTTAGTAACAGGAATAGCTCAGTCTATTGGAGGCCCATGTGGACAGGAGAAGGGTAGATGGATTGTGTTTCACAGAAGCCTTGGAGGTCTCTACAACATGCTAAAGAATGGAAATCTGGACTGATAAGTGGCTGATATTTTCTTTTATGCCCAAGTGGTAAGTAATCCATATTATGGATTTGAATTCAGGTTATTAGAGAAAAAAAAAAAAAAAGACCAGAGGAATCAAAGATCTTGAACATCTGAAGAGTTTGAGTGAGTCCAGAACTTAGCAAAGGCAAGTGGCAAGTGGTTTCTTAGCATACTGATACAGAGAAATAACATTTGAGGCTAAGTTTGAGATCTACCAATGTGTGTGAACAGTCTGTATCATTTACAATAAAATAAATTTTAAAAATTGAAGAAATGGACATGAACTTAATCTCAGTAAATGTTCTGTACTCAAGTTTTTTGTAATCTTCTGAAGACTGTATAAAATAGTTGATGAACATGTTCACCCTAATAAAATAAAACAGGATAAAAACTACCTCATTTCATATAATTACACTAACCCATCTATCTCTAAGCGTCCTCTTAAAATTACAATAAAAAGATTTTTTAAAAAAGGATCTAAAATGAGTATCAGTGTTCATCCAACATGTTGCTAAGAATACATGAACTAAATAGCTGTCCAATTAGCATTGAGAATGAAGTAAAAGCTAAATTTAATACAATGGTAAACTTAGATACTGTCAAGTAAATACATGTAGAGAGGAATTGCCAGGCAACGTGGTACTGACATAACATATGGCAGATTCTACACTAACGTACAAAATTTGAGTAAGAACATCAGTCATGTCTGATGTAATTTATAAATGTCATCAAGTATACTTCCATTTGGGGGTGCTGCATCTTCAGTAAAACTTCTAGATGATGTAAATTTAAACAATATGCCTTTACTCTTTCAAGTGCCTTTATTTACCAAATAATACATTCAGTTTTATGAGGACCTTGAATTCAACTGAGAAATTTTAGAATAGTTGTAATGTGAATATTGTTAAGTGCTTGCAACATACTGAAGAAACTAATATAGTAAAATAAAGCACAGATTAGCTTGAGAAAGCTTGATTGCACTGAAAACTCTTGCCTTGAGACAAGAATGAGAGTGTTATACTACTAAGACTACCAACCCTGACAGGCCTAGCCAACATCTGCCAAAAAAAGGTTTTAAGACTATGGCAATTCAAGGAAAGAAAAAAACCCATTTTTAAATAAAAAACAATGTTGAAACAGATACTTTGATGTAAGTTGTAGCCACCCAGGAGCTGCCTCAAGGGCAACTCAGCTTTCTGCACAGCAGCAGCAGGGTGAACAGGAACTGACCTCATCAGACATCCCAATATATATCATCCCCATGATATATTATTAAAGAATAGCCAACACGTTTAAAACCACTCAGGGCAGGAAGATATGACTGCTCAGACAGGGCTGACCAGGAGAAGACTTCATCAGAAATTCCCAGGAACATTAAAATACTGAAAATAAGCTAAGCTAATTTGCCAACAGTAGAACAATTCAGGGTATAACAGAATAATCCCACTGTGAAAAGCAAGAGAAACACTTATGAGAGTTCAAAACCATTGTCATAGACTCCCTGTCCAAATTTTTTTGAGAACTGTAAAGTGCTCTGGATCTCAAGAAATGCACACTCATGAATCTATAACACTGTTCCACAAGTTTTACATCACCATTCCACAACATTTTTTTTTTTTTACCTAATACCATACTCTTCTACAACCTGTAAAAGAAATACTAGGGCTGCATGACTAGCATGTGCAGTTTTCCAAAGGACTTTAAAGGTGGTACTTCTGGGCAGAATTTGTTTAAAATGAAAACCAACCATCCAGGACAAATCATTTTAGAGTTACCGTTGTGCAAAACATCATATAGATATCAGTAAATGCTCACAAAATTTAAAGAAGAATTTGGCCAATATAAAATAGAAGCTTTTAAAGAAGCTTCTTATGATACACAATGCTTATTTGACATTTAAAAAAAAAAGAGAAACACAATGGGTTAAGTTCGAAGTAAGCATTTTAACTTAACCAACTATGAAGTAGTATACATCAACTCATAAAGCAAAAATACGTGGCTCCAAGCTTACCAGAGCCTGATACTAATTCCAGACAGACAAAAATCTCCACCCCACCAATCATCTTGCCACAAGCCAGCCATCTCCTCCCACCAAAAAACCCCACACAAGCACCACAAGAACCTCCATGTTTAAAAAGACAATTTCCTTTCATGCAATGGGATGCTACACAAAGTGTCCAATACCACAAAACTATAAAAATGTGTCGAAGTAGAAATGTTAAACGTGGTCCATGATACCCCGCTGGTATTTGAGAAGTGTAGGAGCAAAGTTTAAGAAATCCTGTTTGTTCCAGAAAGAAAAGCTAGCTGGGAAGATAACATATTAAAGTATTAACCCCAGTACAGAAATAATTTCAAAACTTCAGTATATGACTCTCATGCAAGCATGACAGCAGGATGTTAAGCACTTGTAAGAAACAGAATACTCAAGAGTCACTGAAGCCACACAGGATCCCCACCTCCTCACAGTTAGCACATGGGTTGCTGAAGTGAAAACAGAGGGAGAACTGTTACAAGGATGCTGTTTAGTTGTTCTGTTGCAAAGAGGGGCAGGAAGAGACAGTGCAGTGGATTACAGATATGGAAGTATTAAGCTTATGGACCTATCTGTTTAGTCCAGCTAATAGAAAGCCTCCTCTCCAAAGAGGTAACATTCTTATCTAACTACTTAAGATCTAGTTGGGTGGCATTTAATAACAAAAAGAGTCTTTTCTGTCATGATGTCAAAGTCTACAGTCTTGTGCCTACATTTCACTTCACCACTGAAACCTCAGAATATGGTCGGTAGAAGAAGATGGGCATTAAGATATTTTTCAATACTGTTACATCATAGGATTAAAGATTAAATGGATTTTCATCATTCAAAAAATAATAAATATAACATTTTTTTAAAACCTGTTAATTTTTTTCTCTAATGCTGAACACACCCAATAAGTTGAAATTACCCTGTTAGGACAGAGTTAAGATTCCTGTGTATGAAATAGCAGTGTATTGCTCAGTTTCAGTTCTGCTATGAATATTTTGATCTCAGCATAGCTCTAATGCAACAAGCTCAATCATTTTTCTTCTCTAAGCAGTTGACTGAATTTCATACTCTTCATGTTATACAGTCACAGGCTTTCCAAGAACTCAGCCTTGCCCTTGTACTCCTGCTGCTATTTCACCATTGCATTCCTGCAAAAACAACAGCTGACAGTGAAATGTTTGCTGAAGCCTCTGTTCTCATTAATATCTGCTGCAAGGTTGTGGAAAAAAATCCCATTGCCATTGACAAAAGCCTGAAAACCTGATTAATACAGAACACTGAGCATTTTCCTATGAGATTTTTACCACAGAAAATGCAGAAAGACACCACAATAAAGCTCTTCACTTAAAAGCAATTACTTTGTGAGGTGCTGGTTTCGGTTACTAATCTTATAAAATGACTGAATCAGCTGATCAGCTTTAGGCCATCTGTGGTTATCAGTTCTTTTTTCTGTGCACACTGGCACTACTAATGACACACGGAACAACTGATCATTCATCAAATTACAGAAAATATTCACTGTCCTGTAAAGTATTTACCATATTTATTAGTGTACTAGTAATGGTTCCCCAGACTCCTCCAAGGTCTTCTCTTACACTCGGAACAATAATGCTAATTTATCCACCATTTACAGTTGAGTTTTATTGCTCAAATTTGACACAGTGGATCATATCCTACAAAAAAGACCATCACAGTAAACTGCATTTGGGAATGTATCGTTTAGAGGCATTATGCAGCTCCACAATTGCTATCCTAATGTATAACACAGGCAATTTCTGCTGTACAAAGTCAAAGAGAAGTCATATCCTGAACTGCATGAAAGCATCAAATACGGCCCAAGAAATGGAAGAGGGCAGCTGATAGGTACCAGGCACTCTCCAGTATGGAAGAGCATAAAGATGACTCTACAGGTCAGACAAGTTGTCCATATAATATGGACCTAACCTCTAATGAACCTCTCTCCAAACCCCCTCAAAAGAAGATGACTAGGGAAGATACACGACAACTGTGCGATGACACTTCTTCGGAACCTTCTTCCAACCACTAAAATGTATAACCAATGAATTATTGATGTTGTCCCTTCACATTTTATAGACCCAGTGGAGTTTTCTCATTGATGAACTGTCCTGCTGTTTGTGAAGCTCTGATAAGGTATTCAAGATAAGATAATATTCATGATAAGAAGCAAAAAGGTGTACTTCTCTGACAAATGCTTTTCTTTTGTTAATTTTTGGTAAGCTTTCGCTTGCTGGTGCTTTGAGTACCCATGATGCATTGGAACAGTTTGCTTAACAAATGAGAAGAGTACTGAATAATATCCAGACAAGCATAAGTCACTATGATGAGATACATTTTCATCATCAAAATTTAAGGGGGAAACGCAGCCTAAATGACAAATATGAACATTATGCATTGAGAGATGATCACAGTAACCTTTTGGCAAATCACAGAATCTAATTTTTCATCTTTTGGCAAATCATAGAATCTAATTTTTCATCATTGCCCAGATAACGTAAAAGTTCTCTAAAGAGATCTACAAAATAAACAAGATTATGACTGCTTTTGGAATGAAGTTACAGACTTCTACCTTAGTCCTTGGTCATTTGGTTAAAACCTGAAAGAACTTTACGGAGGACACTGACCTGCATACTGCAGTAAACCACAATATGTAGGCAGACCTTTGTTCACCCTTTTCTTGGCAACAGCCAGCAAATTTCTTTTACTACAAGTATGCACCTTTGCAAAATTTAACACAATAGCAGGTGGTTACTCTTCTACATTAAGTGTGACCCAAAGAGGTCCAGCAGTAAAATTTAGCTGGGCAGTAGAAATACAAGGAGACTGAAGGATGAGCTTTTAAGTTTACAGAGGCCTCATTTTGCTTATGAGAAGGGAAGGAATACTAACAGCTTTATCAGTACACTGCTAGGGACTTCTGCTTTTCTCTTAAGAACTTCACAAGACTTAATGCTATGGGGTCCAGCATGGTAAGGTGGCTCATCAAATACTCTCTGTCTGTATTCTGAACAGTGCTTTTCCCTATGTGAAAACCTGTTAAAGCTTCAAACAATAAAAAAGCTGTGCCCTAGACTGTGTGTGAGGCTAGCCTGTTTAACAGAGGATAGCTTCAAGGTAGAGATGCTGGAATGCTGCATGGCAGGTGATTTTTATAGATTGTAGCTTAAACAGGAAAACAAAATGGAAAGAAACAATAAACAACACAGATCAAGATATACAGAGAAAAAAAGAGTGATAAATCAAAGAAGGAATTAAGTGGGAGTTGAATGATTATGAGAGAATAGGGACCAAGCTAAAAATAAAGAATCAACTTTGAGAAATCATGGGTTTGATTCATTTGCCTTCCCACAAACACCTCTGTGCAGGTGGCAAACATGACATAGCATGGCAGCTTGAGGTAAGGCAGCATACAGCTCTAGCAGCCTATGTGTGGGCTGCTGAAGTGAACTATTAATAGCATAGCAACACCTATGATCCTCAAACTTTTGAGTTTTCTGTTTCCTCACAAAATTGTTTAATACAATAATAGTGCATTTTTTGGTCACTTTATCATTGGGAAAAAAAAGTACAGAAAAGGCAAGTAACTTCTACACCAAGAACAGAGAATGTTAATCATAAGCCAAAATCTGATTATTCTAGACTAGCATATTAACCTCTGGGCCATCCTCCTGTGAATAGCAATACAGAAATCTGCTGTGTTCAGAATATCTGCACTAGAAGAGAAAGAATGAGACAAAAAGGAATCTCAAAGAACTGCAAAGACAATCTCTGCCCTTCTCTGGCTTATATTGCTCTCATACTTCTTGAAAAGATTGATTACTTCTTTTCATTGAACAAGGTCTAAATTTAACCATCTGAATAACTAGCAGTGATATCCTTGGTTGAATTTCTGTGTCCTTTACTGCATTCCAAATAAAGTAGAACATTACTCTGCTGAATTAAAAAAAGAAAAATCCTGTCATCTGTTGTTTCTGCCTGTACTTACTAATGTAGCTTAAAAGTACCAGGATAGCTTTATAATAGTGACCAGTTGTAGTGGATCTAGTGCTGGCCAAATGCCAGTGAACCCACTAGAATTATTTACTCATTTTCTGCTGTGAGATAAGGTTTAGAAGGAGAGCAAAGCAGGCTCAAAAACTTAAAAGGGTATAAAGAAAACTTTATTAACAGAATTAAATGAAATATAATAAGAAATCAGAAGAAACCTTCAGAACGCTTCTCCTAACTTTATTTTTCTCACTGACAACATAAAGACAAACGTCATATTTTCAGTTAGTGTACCACTCTTAAGATAATTTTTCTTCAGTCCATTTAGGGAGAAAAGTCTCTCCTGCCATACTATGGAGACTTTTCCACAAGAACTTGTTCTCTTGTGGTTTTAATTTTCACGAATAGCAGCCACCTGGAAANGCCTGGAAATCTGCAAGTGTGAGGTCCCTCCCATGGTTTTGGTAGCTTTCCCACAACTACCACCATGGGCCATTTCAGCTTATTGGGGCACAATTTTTAGGATGAGCTGTTCTAGCATAGAGACAAAAGATCTGTTTATCCATTTCTGGGAAACAGAGGTCTTCTTCTTCTATCCCTGGGGCAAGGTTTACCATCTCTTTCTCTCCATTTAAACTTCTCATCAACTCACAGCTATTTTGATATATGCTTGTTTCAGCACTGCAGCCTCTGTTAATGGCTTTGGTTAGAGCTCTTCATTCCCACAGTGCATTCCATGAGATACGGGGACAAAGAGTTTGATGTATCACTCATATCTTCACCATAGCTTTACAGGAGAATTTCAGCCCAAAACTAAGGCATCTCCTCATTCTCCTCTCATCTAGAGTTTGACTCCTTTACTGACATCAGTGTGTCCGTGTTGCTCTCTTTGTGTGTCCTCACCGTTTCCTTTTCTCTCACCTGAGAGAGGATTGATGTCTGTAAGTTTCATTTGCGCACTAAGAGAGTTAATAGCTTGCCTGGGCCTGTGGATGGTTGTGTGATCTCTGCTGGGCAGTAGCAGTGGAGCTGCTTGCAGTGTTGATTTCGGCTCCTGCTACACTGGGGTGGGAGAAGGGGCCCCTAAGCCAGGCCCCCAGCTGTGGTAGGAGCGGCCAGGATTTCAGTGGCCTGTCCATGACTCAGCAGCAGCATGCTGCAGGTTGATAGCTTCCCCTCTCCCTGTCTGGTGGCTGCAGGTGGAACTCAACAGCAGCAGAATTTCAGCAGAGCCACGCTGCAGGCTGAGCTGGCCTGGCTGTGCGGCAGAGCAAGCCCGGTCCAGCCAGCATTGCAGCACAGCAAGGCCCAGCCTGGCCAGCATCCAGTTACCTGTGTTCAAAGGCCAAAAGTAAAGTTTGTTCATTTTTAAATGTGACTTCACAGAGACGTATTCAGCTTTCTCAAGTGGTTTAACAAGGTGTCAATATTCAAAACTAGCCAACTGATTGGTTCTGTTGGGTCTAGAGGAACTGTTAGCAGTCCTCATAGGGAATCACTTCCATAACTGATGGATTTTCTCTTCAACTAAAAACCAAGCTGTGTTAAACCACACCAGTGTGTCTCAACCTAGCTGTGCACTCAGGTTCACACTCTCCTCATTACTTCTTATTTCCCTCCCTCCCTCTTAACAGTTCCTCCACTTTCTCATTACCTTTTGGTTTGTCCTCTACCCTTACTGTTGAGCGGACACTTTCCTTAACACTGCTCCCTTCAAAAAACATCAACAGCAGAAGAAATATTTTATTTATTGCCTTTGATAGCATTTCAGTTTGTTCATGTGACAACTTCATTTACCTGATCTACTAACTTTTGGGCTGCAAGCTTTTCAAAGCAAGAGACTTATCTGAACCTCTGCCCCTTATAGCACTGAAGACAAGGGGACCATCCTCTCAAGTTATTTGAAGATCCTACTAAAAAACATGAATTATAATTTAACTTCTGATAGCTAAATTTATCTGGTGACCAGCTAGTTCTTTTGCTATTTACTTGACACTCCTAGTCCTTAGGAATGAGGGAAAAAAAGGCTTAACAGCCACCTGATAAACTTCCTTCCACCATATTTCCAAGGAATAAAAAGCACAGAGTCAAATATAAAACAATTGCCATTGACAAAAGTTCAAATTTAAACTTTGCAAATTAGATTTGGATTTTTATTTAAAAATTAAGTAATTGCCTACATAGAACTTCTTAAAAATATCCTTCTGAGATCATGTCAGAGGAACATTAAAATCAACTACAAAAACATTTAGTGCCAAAATTTTTTTAAGCTGGAAGCAGCCACAATGCAATAAACAATTCATTCTCCTGCAGAGAAGGGCCACTAAGGCTCATCCTTGAGCAAGTCAACTAAGACAGTTTACTGTAACAAAATCCTCTGCAGTGATACCTAACAGACAGTGTGTTAATTCTAAATTAAAATTTCTTTCTCTGAGCAAAGAAGAGATATATCAAATATAATTTTTTAATTTATATGTAGCTACCACAGTTTCATTTCTTAATAAAACATTTAAATTCTACCCGGAACAGGACAACTTTGTCCTTCACAGACTGTATCTCTAGATTTATCACAGCAAATATGTGGTGTTCTTGGCTGTTGGCAATTAAAAAAAAATCAAACAAAAACCTTTTCAGTCACATGACCAAATAAAAATATCTCATTCAACAATTCAATAAAACAGAACTTAAGTGCACATGCATCCCGCCTCTGTTTAGTTCCACAGGATATATATAGCAAGGTCTTGTTTATTCAGCTCTGATGATATAATTTCAGTGAATCACAGAATTTAAGGAAACCAGGCTTTCACTTTCAATAGTGTTGCTTTTCAGGCTATTTCCCCTTATATTCCCTCTGCTGTATCTGATTTTCTCAGTTCCAAGATCAGTGAAAATATTCCCTACTGGTCTTGGTTAAAATAAAACAGAACCATTTTTTAATGAAATAGATGGATTTTCACATTAAGTAGGTAAAAAAAAAAATTGGTGGAAAAATAAAATTTTCAAAATAGAATAATTCTTTCAGTAGAATGATATGAAGTTAGTAAGTCTTACTTGATAGCATTATAGGTATCTCTAGGTTACTTCTCATCACAGAATGCAGACAGAGGTTATTTATGAATGATAGCAATTTCTTCAATGTAGAGGAAGAACCAGATAAAAGTTTTAAAGAAATTATTAGAGTTGCTGGGAAAAAAATATAAAAGACATATTTTGATTTGATAGAATACATTTTTCTAACGATTGCCTGTAAGATTAAAATTAAACACAGAATTACATTTACATCAGTAACTATGCAGAGATGACGCCAACTAGAGACAAGATTACAGCCATTCATGGTATGGGAGAATAACTAGGAGATGGAACAGAGAGCACAGCTGATCAAGATATTCTGGCCATGGTCGAGTATCAGCCATGGGATAGGAAATCACAGATATGAAAAAGAACTGAGAAAGTACAGCATATGCAGCTGTCAAGGTTTTTGAAACTATGTGGTTTTGTAAGGCTGCCAAGTAATGCGAACAATAGGCTATCTGTAGCTAGTGAGAAACTTTTGCTAAAAGCTGTGGCTGCCTGGAGCTGTAACAGTATAAAACTGTACTGTGAGAACAATACTGTGACTTCAATAAATTACTTCAACTCTGACTTCTTTTTGCTTGGGCTTTGGCTTCTCACATGGAACTACTTTTCCACCCCTCCTTTGAAGTCTCGTCTCTCAGTCGCGTGGCAAATTGGTGCTTCTGTGTGAGGAAGGCGAAGACCCACCTAGCTGTGTGGCAACTGGTGAACCCCCCAAGGACTGGAAGTGTTGCTGGAAGAAGCAAGATCGGGCTCATTACATTCCCTCTGGATGACCGGGAGGACCAAGAGGTGAGCGGGGGAAAAGGAAACACTGGACAGATGAATTCTGCCCATGAGAGAGATGTTTTCATGCTTATGTTTGAGCTGCATAAGAAACATAGCAAGTCCTTGCCCTCTTGTGACTTCAAGCTTGTATTGAAGTGGGGCAGCTGCTGAGTGAAAAAATGTCACTCCGTCTACTATCTTTACAAAAGACTTTTGGGACGATATAGGGGTGAAACTGTGGGACAGTGCCACAGAGGGGAATAAGGCAGTGACTGAGATACTCCCCTCTTGGAGGGTGGTTTACAAGACTAGAAAAACAAGAACAGTCTCAAGCTGTGGGTAATGAGCTGTTACGACTGGATCCACCGAAGGCTATAAATCCTTTCATAAAGCCATCCACTCCTTCTCCCCCAAAGGCAAAAGAAAGAAACTGGGCACTGCGATCTGTGACAACTTTTGCTGCTGGCTGCTGACCCAGGAATGGAGGTGGAAAAGATGAAGAAGACCCCTTTGATCCATTCCACAGTCTCTGATGATGAGCTAGATCTGTTTCCCCCAGACCCATATGAGAACTTGGTTCATTTAAAAAGGGAAGCCTTACTTGCTGGAGACTTGGAAATGGATGATAAGATGGTGGGCTCTGTTATATATCACGGCAGTAAACAGCGTAATCCCTATTGTGAGCCACTGTCTTTTCAGGAGGCAAAAGAGTTACAGTGGACGGTGACCAAACACAGCATTGGGTCCTCGTATTTCGTGAGTTTGTTGAACTCTATGCTTTCTGCAAATTTAAAGACACACCATAACATTAGATCCCTTGTGGGGCTGATACTGATCTCTGCACAGAGTACTTTGTGGGAAGCAGAATGGAAAAAGGGTCTCTGGGCACTTCTTTTGACTTATGTGGGACATAGGAATCGAGATTTAGCTGCTTTAACAGCAGGGGAGGGACTGTAAATAGACCCTTCTGATCCTGCTCGTGAATGTCCAAAAGAAGCCCTTGAGGGTATAAGAGAGGCTGTGAGAAAAGCATTTTTAAAGGTCCCTGATGGAAGAATGCCTCAGAAAATTTTTACAAACATAGTTTAAGAGGCATGAGAGCCATATATGCAGTTTATTGACAGACTGAAGCAAGCCCTGAAGACAATGAAGCAAGCCCTGAAGCAAGACAATGAGCCAGCCCAAGAAATTTTGCTTTTAAAGCTCACAGTTGAGACTGCAAATAGGGACTGTAAAAAGTTGCTTAAATCACTGACTAATACAAATCCAGCCCTAGTAGAAATGATAGAAGCTTGGTACACTAGAGCATACGCCTGAAACCATGGCTGCAGGAATGGCTGCAGCTTTTGCAGCCCTTAAAAGCCCCTCAAGGGAATCAAGAACATGCTTTGGTTGTGGAAAACAGCCATCTGAAAAAGGACTGTTTTGCTCAGAACAAGGCCAAAGCAAAGGCTCATGGCATATGTTCCCAGTATTGTAAAGGGAGACATTTTGCTAACCAATACCATTTTAAGCATGATTCTGAAGGTTGCCTGGTTCAGGGAACCTGGAGCAGGAGCGCAACACAGCGCCGGGCTATGACACAGGTGTCCCAGCTGACACAACAGCCACCACAGCAGATGCTGCAGCAGAGATCACCTCAAGTCTTCACCCAGCAACTGCAGGCAGCACAGGACTGGACCAGGCAGCCTCTGACACAGTAATGTTACTTGACTCTTCTGTTCATATACTCTCTACAGGAATTGTTGGATTACCAGACCACCAGAAAAGCGCTCTTTTAATAGGGACATATTCCACCTCCCTATCAGGGCTTTTTGTTCTCCCTGTCATAGATTCAGACTGTTGTTGAAATTAAAATTATGGCCTGGACTCCTTTTCTACCCTGTACTGTCCCTAAGGGGACTCGTATTGCACAATTGATTGTCTCCCACAAACACCAACACTTACAAACGGAAACTATTAAGAGAGGGTGGGGGGCTTTGGATCTACAGAAACTCCAGAGATACTACGGGTACAAGCATTTTCTGATAAATGCCCTACCTGTAAGTGCACCCTAAGGTTACAGGGATATCACATAATGCTTACAGGTATCCTAGATACTGGAGTTGATGTTACTGTTACTTCTCAGGCTAAATGGTCTCTTTCCTGGGCCCTTACAGAAGTACCCCAACCCCTTAGAGGGATTGAGGGAAGCAGTCATAGCTATTGGAGCTGCCAACTAATTTAGGAGTGGGCCAGAGGACCATGCAGCTTTTGTAAAGCCATTTGTTTTACCTGTACCCATAGTGTTGTGAGGGTGAGATGTTCTTTCTCAATGTGGATCCAAAATTCAGCCTGATTTTTACTGGGGCCATTGAGATGCATGACACGCTAAAGTTAACCTGGAAAACTGATTGCCCTGTCTGGGTGAATCAATGGCCCCTGCCATTAATTAAATTGCGTGCGCTTTACTGAACTGGTCCAAGAACAACTTCAAAAGGAACACACAGTCCCCTCTACCAGCCCCTGGAATTCACCTGCATTATTAAGAATCAAGATGGAAAATGGCGCCTCCTACAGGACCTCCAAAAAATTAATGCTGTCATCGAGGACATGGGAACCCTGCAGCCTGGCCTCCCGTCTCCCACCGTGATCCGTCAAGATTGGCATTTGACAGTTACTGACTTTAAAAATTGCTTTTTAAACATCCCATCACATCCTGATGATGCTCCTAAATTTGCCGTTTCTGTTCTAAGCACCAACATGCAAGCACCCTTGAAAAGATACCACTGGGTTGTTTTGCCACAGGAAATGAAAAGCAGCCCTGCTATCCACCAGTGGTTTGTTGCAAAGGTCCTCAGTCCTATTTGCCAAAAAATGACTAATGTTCTTCTGTAACACTACATGGATGATATCCTTGTAGCAGCAGAAAAGCATGAGGTGATGGAAGAAGCCTTAGCCTTCGTCATAACTGCTGTAGCTCAAGCAGGACTTTGTGTTGCTCCTGAAAAAACTCAGCGTCAATCTCCTTGGAAATACCTTAGCAGGTGCATTAGGATTCAGACTTTTCCCCCCCAGCCTGTGCTAATTCAAACAGACATTCATACACTGTACGATGCTCAGAAGCTTTTGGGGACTAATAATTTGGTTCATCCTTTACTGGGAATTTCAAATGCAAATCTGAGCCCATTGTTTGCACTGCTCAAAGGGGAACCAGATCTCCTGTTGCCTAGGCAGCTCACATCAGAAGCTCGCCAGGCACTGCACAAGTAGCTGATGCCATTTCAAACCAACAGGCAGTCTGATGGGCTCTTGACTTACCTTTTTTCTAATAATTCTGAACCCGGCTAAACAGCCTCATGTTTTAATTTACCACTGGGATCCTAAAGTGCCTGACCTTTTGTTAATTATTGAATTGATTATTTTGCCATACCATGGGACCAAAACTATAAGCATCCAATATGAAATGATTGCACTATTATCAAAGTACAACAAAGGTTGACTTCACTTGCTGGTGTGGAGTTTAGGCCAATATGTTTGCCCATTACTACCATTTTCTTGCAGTGGCTGTTACAACAATCAGAGACACTTCAGATGGCGTCGACTAACTTCACAGGGCAACTTTCTTTGCATTCTCCAAAGCACAAGTTGCTTGCTGCTAAGTTTAATTTTTTGATGAAACCTTAGCAAAGTGAAATCCCTTTTGCAAGCTTTAACTGTTTTTACAGACAGCTCTGGCTGGACTCACAAATCGGCAGTGCTCTGGTGGGATGTGAATTTTAATCGATGGGATTCTGACGTTACTACTGTTTCAGGTTCTCCTCAGATCACTGAATTGGCAGCTATTGTATGGGTCTTTCGGTGATTTTCTAGCCCTTTCAATTTAATTACAGATTCTATTTATGTTGCAGGGATTGTTGAGAGAGCTGAAGCTGCTGTTCTGAGAAATGCACCAAACAAAAATCTTTTCTACTGACTACAACAACTTGTTTTTCTTTTAGATGCTAGGCAACATGTTTATTTTGTGATGCATATAAGGTTCCACACTATTTTACCACGTTTTATAGTGGAAGGTAACCATCAGGCAGACCTGCTCAGTTTAGCTGTTCAACAAGTCCTACCAGACCGCTTTGGTCAGGCTAAAATTAGTCACTCGCTTTTTCATCAGAATGCCACTGAATCGGCACACTCCTTTGACTTAACTAGCTGCCAAGCTTCCAGCATTGTGGTGATGTGCCCAGACTGTCAGAGACATTTGTTTCCCTCTGTTGCTGGAGGAGTTAACCCTAGAGGGCTTCAGAGCCTTCAATTATGGAAAACAGGTGTTAACATTTTGCTCAATTCGGTCAATTCAAATATATTCATTCTTCTGTAGATACTTTTTCAGGTGCTTTATTTACATCCTGTCATACTGGAGAGTCAGCAAAGGATGTATGCTGTCATTTTGCCAGCGCTTTTGCAGTCTTAGGTATTCCCTTGGAAATTAAAACAGATAATGGCCCAGTGTATACTTCCCAGAGAGTTGCAATTTTTTTTGCCCTCTGGAAAATGTTTTTTATGTGTTACTCTGGGAGATAACACATAAAATTGAGGTTTATCATTTCTTCACAGGTCAATCCATAATCGAATGAGCTCGTGGCTCACTTAAGTGTCTTTTATTGCAACAAAGAGGGGGAGTGCCTCTCCTGCCGAATGCTTACAGAAGGCTTTGTAAGTTTTTAATTTTTTGAACTAAGTGATGGATCCTAATCCTCCAATTGTCAGAAATTTCAGTATCAGTCTTCAATTACAGCCCAAACAGAAACCCCTAGTGTTGGTAAAGGATCCAAGAACAGGTAAAATTGTGGGACCTTACTCTCTTGTAACGTGGGATTGAGGTTATGCATCTGTTTCCACAGAAGCTGTACCGAGCTGGATTCCAGCAAGGAATGTGAAACCATTCAGACAATCCTTGGTGACACCACCTGAGGATCCAGGCCTGACATGAACCTGACATTAATGAATAATGATTTGTTATTTTGCCCTCTGAGGATACCTGTAAAAAGAGCCTCATTAGCAACTGTGTGACGACGAACAGACTTATGCCCTTGGGAAGATGGTTTGGGTTACCTAGAGGTGTTAAGGTCACCAAGATTAGGTCGTCTACTTTAGGAGAACTGGTGAACCACATATCTAGTGGTGGTTGACACAGTGCCGAGCTCCCTTTGGAGGAATCTGTCCTTGCTTTAAATTGGGAACATATTGATCCTAGCCAAATGTTGTATTGTGTTAATGTATCACTGATTTTGTATCACTGATTTTGTGTCACATGGTTTGTCCCATGTACCCCCTGTAATAGATGGTTTTCCCCCACCTCACCTTCTCAGGTTAACGTCTCTCCCCTCCCTTACTTGTCCCATCAATTGTCTCCTATTGGCCCCTGGTCACCTTCCTCTGCCCCTCCCTTCCCCCGGGTTTAAAAGTGTGCCAGGCCAGGCATTCCCCCTCTTTGCCTTCCTGGCTTCCTTCCCCTGTCTGTTTCCCTCTTTCTCCTTGCCCTTCACCCATCTCCACCTTGTGGNACTCCCCCTGCTCCCCCAGGACTCATTTGCCATCAAACTCTTTGGACCCCCTCTGCCAGGAGAGGATCGAGCTTTCCTTCAATCTAGCTACCTTGTGTCCTGTTGATCTGCCAGGGGTTCTGAGCTAGCCAAGCCAAACTCTCACAGGGCAAATACAACAGATTGGCGTCCAACGTGAGGACTCCCTTTTGAGTTTGAGTCCCCACGGAAACAGCTGGAGACCCGTCTTTGGATTTCATAAGCCTTGCACCGTCAATCTCCTCGGAGAATTTTCACCATGTTTTTAAGACTGGCAGATTCTCACGA
>VYXF01010881.1:497589-535826 GCA_013397295.1 Polioptila caerulea | reverse complement strand
GTCCCCCGTGCCAGGTGCCCGTGGAGCTGGTGCTGCTGCTCACCGTTCCCATTGTGGACCCCGACAAGGATGACCTGAACTGGAAGAGACCCCTCAACTGCCTGCACGTCCTCACCAGCCCCCTGCTCTGCATCCTCACCCTGAAGTCAGGCGCCTGTAAGAGCCTGGGGCAGTCCCAGCTTGCAGAAGGGGACAGGACTGAGATGGCCACCAAAGCCCTGGGGATTGCAGGAGCCTATCAGAGCTGGCTCCCCAGTGTGGGGAGGAGGGATGGGCAGGGAAGAGCCAAGCTGTGTTTGCAGCTGGATGCACCCTCACAAGGGTCCAGGTCCTGGGGGGAAAATGGAGCAGGCCTGGCCTGCCTGGGGAAACTGAGGCACAGAGGGGAGCAGCTCTATGAGGGCATAGGGTAGAGGTGGCTTTAGCCGACAAGGTTTTACCACCCACCTCAAGCCTGGTGGGATCCTGTCCCAGCCTCTCTGACACCTCCTCTCCCCACCATGTGCAGATGGGCTGTACCAGATCCAGGGCATCTTCCCAGTGTGGGGACTGGTCACACTGGTTGCCTCTGTCCTGGCCCTCATCATCTTCATCACCACAAGCAACGAGGAGCCACCCAAGTATCACTGTGTAAGGTGTCCCCCAGCCCCAAGCACCCACCAGGGACCAGCACAGCCTGCTCCAGGCTGGGCTGAGTGTGCTGGGGCAGAGCAGGAAGCTGGACCTCTCTCCCAGTTCCCAATGTCCCCAGGAGGTGTGCAGGGTCCTGTGGGATGCACACAGCTTGCCCCTCTTCCTCTCAGGTGTTTGCCTTCCTGGGGTTTTTGGCCAGTGCCATGTGGATCAACGCCGCAGCCACAGAGCTGGTGAACATCCTGCGGACCCTGGGCGTCATCTTCCAGCTCAGCAACACCGTGCTGGGCCTGACACTGCTGGCCTGGGGCAACAGCATCGGTGGTGAGGGCTCTGCTGCTCCCGGTGCCCCCCAGCGCACCCTGGGGTCCCCCTGCCATCCTCAAGGTCTCCCTTTCTCCCTCCACAGACACCTTCTCTGACCTCACCATGGCCCGGCAGGGCTATCCCCGCATGGCCTTCTCTGCCTGTTTTGGGGGCATCATCTTCAGTATCCTGTGGGTGCCAGGGCCAGGATGGTGGCACGTGGGGCAGGGGTTCCCCAGGTTTCCCTGCCTACAGCCCAGGGCGAGGCCTTCATGCTGTGGGATCCCTGGAGAGGGGCTGGGCAGGATCCATCCCAGAGTCCCTCCAATGCTGGCAAACCCCACAGTGTTCCCACAGTGCAAGGGGACAGCGAGGCATTTGGGAGGGGCAGGGACAGAGCCAGCAGCACCCCCCTGTCCCCACAGCTGCCCCAGCCTCAGCTGGGTGAGTTTGGGCTGGAGCATGGCCAGTTTGGGATTTGCCGAAGGGAAGGAGGGGAGGGGGGCTGTGGGTTTTGGGTGGCCCCCAGACCAGGCTGAAGCCTCTCCTTGAGTGCTCAGGGATGTGTTCACCACAGAGACAGAATGCTTTAGCCAGGAGGTGCAGGAGGAGGATGGGGGGGCAGAGGGATGTGCTCAGTGCTGTGTGTCCATCCTGAACGTGCTCCAGACATCCTGGTGGGCGTGGGCCTGGGCTGCCTGCTGCAGATGACCAGCAGCCAGCCACTGGTGAAGGTAAGGCTGTGGTGACACGGTGACACAGGCCAGGCTGGCAGCAGGAGCCCGTGTCACCCCACATCACCCTCCTGTCCCCACAGCTGGAGCCGGACAGCCCCCTGGTGTGGGTGCTGGCCGGGGCGCTGGGGCTGAGCCTGGTGTTCTCCTTCCTGACGGTGCCGGCGCAGTGCTTCCAGCTGGGAGCAGCCTATGGCGCCTGCCTCATCGCCTACTACCTGCTGTTCCTGTGCGTGGCCCTGCTCACCGAGTTCAGGGTCATCCCCTTCCCCAGCCCCTGAGCGGCCCCAGGAGCTCCAGCCCCGGGGCTCGCTGTCCCCTCCCCACCCCGGGCTGGGGGACAAGGGCACCTCGGCCTCACCGTGCTGCTGGAGGTGCCAGCCCAGCCCTCGGCCCCTGCTGGCCTTTGGGGAAGGAGCTGTCAGTGCCCACATCCTCTCCTCGCTCTCTTTAAGCCGTGTAATTTAAGGAATTCGGGGCAGGAGCAGCATGGAAACCTCAGGTGTGTCTGGTGGCAGTGGCAGGAGCAGAGGAGGGGGAAGCTCCAGCTCAGGGGCACAGCAGGAGAGGTTTTGGCTCCTCAGCTCCACACAGTGCTCGGGGACAGCGCTGGGACAGTTGTGCTGCACAGGGTGACCCTGCCAAGGCCCAGGCACACATTTGTCCTTGGGAAGGACTGTCCCTGCTGCCACCGTGGGCTGGAACAGCAGACAGGGCACAGCCAGACAGGGCTAAGGGGACACAATGCTCCAGGGACGCACTGGGTTTAGTGCAAGCAAAGCCTGAGGGAAAAACAAACACCAAACCAAGGGAGGCTGGTTTCCCCTGCTTTTTTTAGTAATGTTTTTCAACCTGAGTTTCAATCCTACTTTTCTCCTCCTCCTGGGGTGGGCAGAGCTGTAGGAAAGGACTTGGAGGTTTCCACACACAGTGTTGACCTCTGGCAGGACTAGATTTAGGCACTGTAAAAAAAGTTTGCAATAAAAAAACAAACAAAAAAAAAAACAAACAAAAAAACCCCACACAAACCCAGCCTTGACTTTTGCCTGCCACAAGGGCCATTGCTCCTGCTCTGTGCTGGCCTGACAGAGCCCTTACTCAGCACGGAGCCTTGGGAGGGCAGAGGGAACAGCCTGAGGACCCTGGGACACCCAGAGTGGTTTTTCCTGAGGGAGTGGGGAAGTGGTTTCCAGTAGCTGGTGTCCCAAGGGCAGTCACGTGCTGTCACATTGGGAAGGGCCACAGCACGGGGTCAGCACGGCTCAGGCCCTGGGGACAGGACATCCTGCAGGGCCCACAGTGGCAGGAGAGGGGAAGGGGTGGGCTGCTGGTTCTGCTCCCAGCTGAACAGGACACAGGCTGGAAAGCAAATTGTCACTCCAGAGGGACACCCACATCCCTGCCCCACAGAGAGGGGGGTGTTGAGCAAACACAACTGTCAGACCTGGTTCTTCCTCCTTTCCTGCTGGGCCTGGAGCATTTCTCCTTTTTTCTAACAGATACCAGCAGCTTTCACAAAAAAGAACACTCCCTCGTGCAGCTGCCGGAATGATCCGGGGCACAACACCCACTTCCTGCCACAAGCAGGGCTAAAGCAATCGAAACCCTGGCACCTGTCCCAGGACAGAGGTGTGGGGTCAAACACCCCTTCTGGCCCCAGCACTGCACTGCTTTAAAACCAAACTTTGGAAGTGTTACCTTGATGTTTAGGGAGAAACCTGGGGGGGGGAGGCAGAAGGGAAGGCAGGCTTTGTAATGTCCCGGAGCAGGAATGTGGAGCAGCTCGGCAAGGCACGCAGAATATTCCCAACACAAGGACCTGCCACCGGAGAGGGCGGGCAGGCCCCTCTCCAAACATTGGAAATGTTCCAGCTTGGCCAAACCCAACCTCTGGAATAACACGGGAAGGAGGAAAGGAAGCCACTGCCTTTACGAAGCTGAGGATGCTCTTTATTAGTGCGCCTGAAAAAAATCTAGAGAACATCTGACAGACACGTCCATAAAATCGGGGTTTTTTATAAACAAAACGCCAGCATACAAAATCCTGCAGTGCTTCCTCCCGTGCTCCCTACAAAATGATTGTCTCCGTCGTCAGTCTGTGTGTCGGGGGAGGGAGAGGAGGATAAATAGAAGGGGATGCCCCGTACTCAAACTTTGTTTCCTTCCAAAGTCATATGGAAGAAGCAAACTCCTGCCACCCTCCTTGGTTTTACAAAAATAATGAACACAGCGGGTCTGTGGGGGAGGAGCAACACCTTGGAGGCAGCACCCTGACCCCCAGCCCTTCAGGGAGCCCTTTATTGCATGATCAGCAGCCAGTGCCTCAACACAGCTGAAAGCTCCTTTCACACCCAGAAAACACCCCTCAAAAAAATAAAAAAAAGGAAAAAAGTCACTGACAGCCCTGCCAGGAGAAATTGGCTGTAGGGGAATGTGGAGATTAAACACAGCCACATTTTTTCCCCCACTAACCTTCATAATGCTAATTCTTCCTGCCCACAACTTAAAGCACAATAAACATCATCTCCTGCAGCCCCAGGACTAATCTGGATAAACCTCCCAGGCTGTGACTCCATGCAGAGCAACTGCAAGAGCAACAACTGCACTGCTCGTTAATTTGAGGTTGAATTTATGGTTTGGAAAACAGCCCTTGAAGGTCCTTCACGGGTCAGCTCAGAAGTAGTTTCATACCTGCAAGTATCCAGAAAGGAAACAAAGAGTTGCCGTGAGGCACCCAGGGAATTTGGCAAGGGTTGGGAGCAGCAACTGGTGCGTGTGTGCTGCCTGGAAAGCTGCTCTCCCACTCCTTCCAAGTGCTCCCACCGTGCCATGGAGGGGGAGATTTCCAGAAGCAGCAGTGTCCTGCCTCCCTCTGAAAGTCTCACCCACCCAGGAAATGCTCCTGAGCTGCCTGGGTAGGATCAGCCCTCTCCTGCTGCCCTCGTGCCACGAGGTGAGGCCACCAAGGAGAAGACAGGCATGTGGGACAAAGGGCATGGGGACACAGATCTCCCACTGCCTGGTGCACCTGCAGGAACGGGGAAGCCTCCCCAGGCAGCTCCACTCTTAGTCTGAACCTGAGGAAAGATCAAAGAGCGAGAGGTGAGGGAACCTCCCAGCTGCCAGGGACTTACAGTCCCCAGAACATCCTGCACTGACAGGGAAGGAGGGACTTGGAGAGACAGTGATGACAATGGATCACAAAACTGCCACAATCCCACAAACGTGGCAGAGCTGGGAAGGATCCCTTTCTCCCCCTTCCTCCTCATCCCTCGGCTCTCAGGTGCAGATAAGCACAAAGGTGAGAAGAATCCTTGTCTTCCACATTCCTCCTGCATCCAAAATCCAGGGGAACAGCAGAGCTCTTCAGTGGATGTTCCCAAGATTTGACTGAGCTGACATTTTCCAGCCTGAGAAACACTCCTGCAAGAGAGGAGCCCCAGTGGGACTTGCTCAGCTGGACTGGGACTGACCAGCAGGACAGTGTGATGCCCAGGAGCTCTGCTTAACCCAGAGCCAGGCAGAAAAAAGGCAGACTTGGAGCTGCAAAACATTCCACTCTCCTTCCCAATGATTTATCCGAGCTAAGGACCAGCCAGAGGGGTTTGACAGAGCAGGTGGCCAAGTGGCAGAGCCCAACAGCCACGTCACCCTGCAGAGTCCCCCTCCCTGACCAGGGACAGGAGCTGTGGGGTTGGCAGAGGTGACCCAAGCCCAGGCAGTGCCACGGGCAGGACTGACCAGCAGCGTCTCCAAAGCCCTGTCCCACCTATGGTCATAACATGAAGAGGTGCTGGCCCTCAGTTCTGCCTCAGAATTGCTCAGGACAACAAAATTCAGTAATCAGAGCTGGAGCTACTACAGGGAGTGCATCTAGGTGTGCCAAAAAGGAGGGGGAGGGCAGGCTGCCCTTCCAAAAGTGCTGAGATTTCACACCACCTCCCCTTTCTTTGCATAAGGAAGGTGGAGAAGAAACAAAAACTCACTCCCTGATCTTTTGTCCCTAGGTTAATGGTACCTTTTGGGCAAAAGAGATCTTCCAAAAGGGCTGAAGTTTTACTGTTAAGCAGGTGACTTCAGCAAATCCCCTGCTGGTAATGGATGCCACATCCCCTTCCCCAAGGTCTATTAGTGGTAGTACAAGCAGCAGGAGCTGGAGCCTGGAAAGGGGCTCAGAGGGACAAGGGCTCTGCTCTGCCCAGATGTGCTGAGCATGGGCATCATGCTCAGTCTGTGTGCAGCAGCCTTCCCCAGAGCCCCCCGGGCCTCTGGCTTCTCAGCAACCACTGCTGGGGGTGAGATTTGATCCCTACACTGGAACACTGACAGATCTATATACACCCTCCCAAAACACAGGCTGGGCAGGAATACTCTAGGTTATTGCATAGAAGTGGCTCGCGTTAGCTAGGCCTAAATGACAGTCTGGGAGCGCTGTCGGAGGCTCAGGGGCTTCAGAGAGCTGCTGGAAGCAGATGCAGGCTCTTGCAGTGGTGTCTGAGATTCCTCTTTCCTGGAGTGCTCCTCGTACCATTCCTGCAGTGGGGGAGTAAACAGGCAGGGATCAGTCTGTGCCCCACACACCCCAAAAGGGCAGAGCCTTCTCTCACTGCCATGTGGGGCACGAGTTTTCAGGCACAGAGGGCTCTCTTCCCAAAGCCCTGGACACAGCCTAAGCTCCTGGAACAACCCAGCTAACTGCTGTGGAGGATGCACTGAGACCCTGCCACCACAGCCCAAGGAAACTGCCCTCCCTCAGGATGTGCCTCCTGAACAGCCAGGGCTTGAGTACAGCTGTGCCCATCGTGTCTGGGGCTCACAGAGCTGTCCTGGAGCTGGGCAGCACCCAGAGTGTTCCAGGATGTCACATCCCTCAGGTACAGAGCAAACAGAACAGGGAGTTTCTCTGCAGATGACCCAGCCCCAGGGTAAATAATGTGCATTTTCCTTAGGGGGACTCAAGACTCATCCCCAACCTGTCTGCTCTGGGGACAAAGGACAGATTCAAATGGTTACAAGATTAATTCTTTCAGCACTAATCATTACATTAGCCCACGACCTTCGACTACCTTTGGCAGGACAGTGACCAAACCCATGGCAGAAAGCTCCTGACCATGGCTGGCACTGGCAGGAAGGTGCTAGAAGCCCAAGGAATCTGCTGATTTACTTGTCTCCCATCTTGCTCAGCCTGCAGACCAGGCAGCCCTGCCTGGGACAAGCCTTGGTTTCTGTGTCAGACACGCCTAAGCTCAAACACAAGCACATTCCAGAGGTTTAAGAGCTCTGTGCTCAGCAGCCAAGCCCCAGGCAGCACCAAACTGTGCTCACAGCCCCAGCAGACACCCGGGGAGCCCAGGGCAGCTCAGCAAAGCAGAAATGCCTGTGCACACCCCCAGTGTGGGCACTGTGACTGGCCTGACACACCTGCACCCACTGAGGAGCTCTGATGTGCTCTGTGCTTTAACAAACCCCTGCTCTCAGAGGAAAGCAGCCCCCAGTGCCTGAAAGGATGAGTTGTTATTCCAGGGAATGTTAGCACCACAGGCTTGGAGGCAGCTCCAGCTCAGGCCCACATACCTGTATCTCCTCCTCATACATCTTCATACTCAGATCACTCTTGGTCCTCGACCTGCGTCCCAGAAACACTGCTGACATTTGCTAAAGAGTTGGGGCAAGGAGGAGGAAACACCAAAACAAACACTCATCAGTCACTGAGCAGCTGGATCTGTCCTGGAACTGCAGGCATCCTTCCTGTGGACACCCATCACCCACTGATGGGCTCAGACCACCCCAGGCTCCTGCTGTTGTCACCTGGGAGGCTGCAGCACCTGCCCTGTGTCATGGTGACACAGGGGTATAATGGCCATTATTAAAACAACCACTTCAGCTCTTCCCAGGTGCATGAGACTACAGCTCTGAGACAAGAGCTCATTTCCACAATTTAGAATGTTTTAGAATGCAGGCATAAGCAGTGCCATGAAGAAAGGAAGGACCAGGAATCAATGCCATCATGTTGCTGCATTAATGCTCCAGGACTGTCCAAGCCTCAGTGTATGATGGCACAGAGAGAGAGGCAGAAGAATTATGAGATAGTGGCTTCCTTGGAGGAAAAATAAATATGTTTTTTTTCCAGTCAGCACAAGGCCAGGACAGCCCTAGGGAAGTTTGCAGGCAGCAGGGATGAGCCTTTGTCAAGGCTAAGCAAAGAGCAGCTGCTGCTCTTCTAGAGCAGCAAAGTTCTGTGATGCTGCAGAGTCCCTCCAGCAGCTCAGCCCTGAACACTGCACAGGCAGGGGGATCTTCTCCCTCCACACAGACAGAGAGGCCCTGACACAGCTCCCCCTCACCAAGGTGAGAACCCAGTGTTTCCTCTTACCCCATATTTGTCCATCTGCAACACGATCTTCTGCAGCTGAGCTGTTTCAGTGGCAGCTGAAGTCCTCTTGTACAGCTCAATTATGCCAATCACCTCCTCCTTGGAGATCTCCTTCTCCAGCACAATGCCATTATCTTCTGGAGAGGCAAGAAACAGAAAGAGGGGGAAAAAGTAGTCTCCAAGATGAGCATTGCTCCAACAGCTGCTATGATAACCCTGGAAGGAAAAGCCTAAAGCAGCCAGGACCAAGCCAGAGGTCAGGTACAGTCTGTCCCTGCTTTTGTGACTACAACATGGACATGCTTGACCCCCAACAAGGCAGGGAGAAAGTTAACTGGTGTGTAGGACCAGCAAAATTTCTGACTCAAACTATTCTCATCAGGCTCCTTGGTATCTTAAAAAAAAAAATTTAAAATCTTGTAGCTTTTCTACTAGCCTGCAAATTAGGAAGTCAAATAATCACACAAGAATTGCTGCCTTTGGCCTTCACCTGCCTAGGAGAGTTTGGGAGTCCAGGGCTAGCCAATGTCCTTCACTGCTCCCTTCAAACTGGGTGCAGGAAGGATCCCAAGGGTTTCCCTCATTAACAGCTCCTGGGACACACAATTTGATCTTCTGGCACCTAAAAAACCAGGGGGCTGGGGCCTTCACCTGAAGGAATAGCAGGAGAAGGGCTGTAAGCCATTAGTGTGACTTTGGCACCGGAATTAGCAGGTGAGCAAGGCACCTGCAGCTCCAAACCCCCCAGCTCAGGAGGAAAAGGACAGTGAGTAAGTGATGAGGGGATGGAGAGCCCAGTCACTGCCAGTTCCTAGAGGGAAAGGCATGTCCAAAACAGCACAGAGTCAGCAGCCTAAGAACAACCACAGAATATGGGAAGAACTGGACAGGCAGTGTCTGCTGTCCTCCAGGTTGTGGCAAAAAGTGCTGGCAAATCACCTTGGAGATACATGCTGCCACCAGGGAGTGTATTAGTGAGGAAGGGAAATTGGTTTTAAAAAAATTATCAATCTTCCCTTCCTGTAAGGTCCCTCGTTGAGCTTTGCTACATCACTGCTGCAATGTTTCCTAGAAATCTTGCCTGAAATGCACACAGACTTCCCATTTTCTAAGAATTTGGTTGAAATGGCTCAAGTGGTTGAAGTTTGTATGTGTGTGTGCATACAAACATACAGACATATATAAAAGCCACATAAATACACCCACCCATGCTTTTGGGGGAATTCTGGGGGAATGATGAAGGGCAGAGCAGAAAGACCAGACAGAAATATCACACAAAAGCAAAAGAACTGGCTCAGGATGGCAGGCTAAAAAACCAAAAATCTGTTTTTTCCTGGCCAATCCCCTTCTCTCCTAGAGACACAAATCAGCAGGGAGAGAAGACAAGGTTGCAGGTCAGCCAGGCCTCAGCCCTGACCTTCTGAATCCTGGTTCTTGCGAGTGTAGTTCATGCGGAAGACAAAAGCGTCCAGGATGAAAGCCACGATGATTGTCATCACCACCATGGTCACAATGTAGAAGATCATGAAGTACAGACGGCTCCAGTGAGTGGTTTGAGATGTCACCCCTTCCTAAAGAGGAGAGGGAAGAAGTGAGCAGTGCACAGGAGAAGGGAGAGGCACCGTTAACTGCTTGCCAGCAGGCACAAAGCAGCATAAACACTCTGGCCCCAATGCTCAATGCCTCAAAAGGTCCTTGCAGCTAAAAAGAGATGTTCTTACAGGCAAACACACAGAACATCCAAAGCTGGTGGCTATAGGAGCCACTGTACCACGAGAACACAGCTTGGACAGCTGGGTGACAAACTGGAGCACAGGGTGACTTCATTTGCCCAGCCTGTGAAGCCTGAAAATGTGCCCAGCTCCATGGCTGGGGTCAAAGGCTTCCCAACAGCCAGGACCAAAAGATACCTGGCAACAAAGCCACCATGGGAAGAAAGCAGTGGTGGTGTGGGAGGTGTGCCTGAGCTGACAGAGTCTGTGCTGCTGCAGGGTTCACTCACCATGATGATGTACCAGTCATTGACCACCGTCAGCTCAAACAGTGTCACTGCACAGAAGAGGGAGAAAACACACACAGGTAATTGTTTTATCCATCCTGACCTGCTTTACACTGATTTTTAGATAAAGTGTTTGACAGGGGAGACTTACAAAAGACAGCAAAGTTTGAATAAAGACAGCAAATCCAGAGAGAATGCAGACCCTCCCCACTGCAATTAATTCAGACCAAGGGGGTCAGACCCACAGACCCTGCAGCATGGCTTCATCTCTGTTTCTTAAAGAAACCAGACCTGACTCTTCACCAGAGAGCATGGAGACCTCTGAAATCTCCAGGCGANAGACCAAGGGGGTCAACCCACAGACCCTGCAGCATGGCTTCATCTGTTTCTTAAAGAAACCAGACCTGACTCTTCACCAGAGAGCATGGAGACCTCTGAAATCTCCAGGAGATAAGCATTCTGCTCACACATTAAGAAAAATCATGGAGAGTAATCAACACATTCAAATTATTCTTCATCAGAGGGTTTAAAGAGAGGCATCGCTGCTGGTTCTTTAGAAGGGCAGTGACTTAATGCCCTCCTTAAACACCTCTGGTCTGATCACCAACCAGAACAGATCTGCTGGCTTCCAGCTGGCTCTGAGAGACCTCTGCTTACCCTGCAAAGCAGTCCTGGCACAATTAGTCAGCTGGAGCTCTCCAGACAGAAAGAGCAGGATGCTGAGTGAGGTGCATTAGCAGGACTCCCTGGGAGAGTCCCAGGCTCACACGAACATTACAGAGCCATCCAGCTCTGCAGGAACACAGGATAATCTTTCCTAGGGACAAAAGTGCCCTTACCAAAGCTGTTCAGAATGTTGTCAAAGTTGTTGAGATAGTAATAACCTTCTTCCACAACTGTTTTGTTGCCAACTGTGTGGTTCACCCAGCGGTAGGAATCTGCGACTGTGCTTGTGCTGGTTGGAGAAAACAGGACAAACCATCAGCAGAGACTGGAAAAGCAAGGAAAATCTAAAAAGTATAAATGCCAGCCCCTCTAGAAGGTGGTTAAGAAGAGTGGCTATTTCTACCTCTTGGCCAGCACTTGCCTTTCCCTCTGGAAGGAACCCTCTCTCCTTCACAGCTCAGCACAAGCCCAGGGAGCACATGGAGTCTTTCTAACCATTCAGCAAATATTACACCAGAGAAACTGAGAGGTTGAGTTCCTTGGCTCACACCCTTCAAGCTTGGCATTTCCAAATGGTCTGCCATCATTGAAGGTGAAAAGGGCACAGGACAGCTTGGAGTCCAGGACCAGGTGAATTTATGTTGGGTGAATTTGTTGCTGGACAAGCAATTCTGGCATCATAGGAACAGAAATGGTTTGGGTAGGAAAGGACCTTAAAGCTCATCCCATTCCACCCCCTGCCATGGGCAGGGACACCTTCCACCATCCCAGGCTGCTCCAAGCCCCATCCAACCTGCCCTTGGGCACTTCCAGGCATGGGGCAAGAGAAATGAAGTATCTCCTGGATTTTTGCCACGTGTTGCCTTAGCTACAAAACCCCATCCAGCCCCATCCTCTGGCCACTTCTCCACAGGGAAATGGAGCTGCCGGAGCTCCCTGCTGCTGGCTGAGCACCAAAAGCACTCTTGAGGGGGCTGGGTTGGAGGCACTCACTTGCAGCAGTTCGGGTAGACCACGCCAGCGAAGAACTCCATGCCAACGATGGCAAAACAATAGTAGAAGATGAGCAGGGTTAAACCCAGACTGGAGGCAGAAACAGAAAGACAACTGTGCTGCTGAAGAGTTGCTAAGGCAGGGAAACACCAAATCCTAGGCTGGTTGCTCTATGAGGAATTTCCAAGGGATGGCAAGCAGCACTGGAAGCCCCAGCCCACCCTCCCTGCTGCTGTGGCTCTGCAGTTCTTGGCCTGCTCTCCTTCAGGGAGTCCTTGGACAAGGAGTTTGTCACTCACTGAAGAGAGGAAGCAAAGAGCAGCCTGGATTCCCTCCCAGTCTGTCCTTTTCTGTTAAATAAACCTCTCTCCACAGCTCCTTTAATAAAGAACACCACACACTGTTTCTGCCCTCCCCACATCCTTGGATGCAGGGACTGTGCCAAGAGCAGGGCTCTCCTGCCAACTCAGGCCTCCTGCAAGGGAGGCCCCACTCGAGCACCAGGCTCCCTCTGCCCCACCATTTCACAACTGTGCTCTCCAGGGCCCTGCTGAGGACAGGGGAGCATCTGGGGCCGAGGGGATTCGTGCCAATGTTCTGCCCACGTGGGCTTTGTCTCTCAGCAAGAGCTGGGATGGGGGAGGAAAATCAAAACAAGCAGAGACTCTTAGTTATCCTCCTAACATAAAAGCAAGAGGAGGCCCAGGGTGCTGGAGTGTTGCTGCTCCAAGGAATTGGAAGATGAGCACTCCACTAGTTAAGAAGAATCAGTAACCACCCACTGACAGATGAGAGCACAGCAGGTTGGACAGGTCCCTATCCTGACCCCAAACCTTCACTCCCCTCTCCCTGCCATCACCCAAAGAGCAGGAGTTGGTACCTGGCCATGCGAGGGAACAACTCAAACATGGTGTCCAGGACATTCCTGTAGCGTTTCTTCAGTTTGAACAGCCTGAAAGGAGAGGCCAGCAGTTACCCACACCCTGCAGCTCCCCTGGTGCTGGGGACAGAGCTGAAAGGAGAATCTCAGCTCTCTCTGCCCCACAGGTTTCCTGAGACCTCACTGCTCTTGCTCAAGTGGTCTCTGCTCACTTTCCAGTGTGCTGCTGTCCCATCTGAATGTTTATGATACATTCAACTGCTTACAGGACTGAGGATCTCAGGGAAAAAAAAGGCTGTCTTTTTACATGGCCTGATGCATAAACAGCTATTTAGAACTCCTAAAAACTGTAAGAACTTACACTGGTCCCACGTACAGGGTCAGGATTCATTCCTGCTTCTCGCAGACACAAGCTTTTCTGTGTTTCCCCCATGACCCAAAAAGAAATTGATGGAAGAAAACTACACTGTGCCTGCTAATTTAAGATTTGGCAACTCCATCAGCCTTTACAGAGCAACACAGCTGCCAAACAGGCTTGGGCAGGGGAGGAACAGAGAAAACATTTTTTTTTTTCTCCTCTTGAGTGTCATTAAGTGTTCTCAAAATCCTCATTGAAGAGCTAAATAACATTAGCTTGTTTTTAATGAAACATTTTGCCTCAAATCTCTTCCCCCTGTGGCTCTGGAGGTGTTTGTGAAGGTGAGTGTACCTCGACATGAGAGGGTTAATCAGCCCCAGCTCCCTGAACTGCAGAGAGGTTACAGCCCATGGTCTTGCTCAAAGTGTGAGATGCAGTTAGAGCAGGGCAGTACTTCACCCTAAAAAGCAGCATCCTTTGAAAACTGTAATTTCTGGTAATTCAATGGAAATTATTAAACTGGCTCACACCATCTCACCCTGACAGAAAAGCTTTTCTCTGAACAGCATCAGACAATTTAGAGGAGGTGTAAGAACCCCACGAAGGCAGACACAGGATAATCTGCCCCCAGTAAATCCCTTGATCTCTATTAGAGATCAGCTTAAGCTCCAAAGCACGGGGTTTTCATATCCCATCCCAAGTTTTTGTTACCGTTCATTTCGATACCTCGGGCTAATCTCATTACCCCACGCCATTCCTGTGTGCCACGGTCACATTCCCACTGAGCAATCCTTGCCCTCTCCTGCTGAGGAGCTCAGTCCCCAGTGGGACTGATGGAAAACAAGCCTGTTTTCTCCCACCTACTCTCTGGAATCCCCCCTCCCCAGCCTTTCCCACCTCACCTCAGCAGCTGGAGGGGTCGCAGGACCACGATGAAGTAAAAGGGCTCCATGTTAAAGGCCAGTGCCATGAGCCCCAAAAATGCAAACAGGGTGACTGAGAAGTCAAAGCTGGAAAGAAAAAACAAACCAAATCAATGTAAGAGCAATGATTTATCATTAGTGCTTCAGCAGAGAAGAGGGATTAGTGCTGCTCCTGCCTAACGAGATGCAGAGGCCAGGGGCAGAGGAATTGTAAGAGCTGGCTGATGGCATTCTCTCTACAGGCTTGGCTCACAAGTTGCTGTTTCCAACCCAAAAAGATGAATGTGCACTTACAGATTCCAGCCTGAGGACAGGTACTCCACAGGCCCCAGCCCAGTGGTCTTCAGGAGCAGCTCCACACCATAGACTGCAAAACAAGAGGGGTCAGGCATGAGCAGCCCCACAGGAAAGGCCATGGGAAAGTTTGCCCTCGTGGTGATTTTAAAGCATTTCTGAACAGGGGGTTAACAGACACCATCCATCCTCCTTACTCTCAGTGAGGTGCCAAAGAGACTTTCCCCCTCCAAATCAACACATTTTCCTGAGTTCATGGAGATTTCTCTCCAGAAAAGTCTACAAAACAATCCCTGCCAGGCACACCATTGTTCTGGATGGAGACATAACCCATGGTTAAGTTCTAACTTCAATTCCCTTTCCAGCTCCTCAGGAAATGACACAGCTCTGTTGGGAGGCATCAGCTTACTTGTGAGGAAGACTATGTAGCTCCACGGGACATTCCTGGAGAAGAAATTCCCTCCTGCAAGACACAAGAACAGCTTTCTCAAGTCTTCCCTTTTTTCCAACCCCCCAGCATCACAATCAAGGAGCAAGCTGTGATGTTTCCTACCTTGCAACATGAAGGTTTCAACAAGAATCCAAATTCCATTCACAGCCACCACAGTGTCTGGAAAACAAAGGAAATACCCATAGCAAAACCACTCCTGGATGTCCATTTCTTATGCTAACAAAAAGAATATAATATAGGAAAAGTGGCAGGGTCGTTGGTTCCAGCTCAATGAACAAACTGAACTCATAAATTTGGAGTCTTCTCCCATATCTTTCTCCAGGCCTTTAACAGATGCAGTGCCTTTATGTTCAGAAAGAAACAAAACTAAAAAAAAACCCAAAATCCAACCCCCAAATTATTGAGTAGGAACAGATCATTTAGAAGCCAGCAGGTAGCACCAGGAGGAAGCACTCTTTCTCCTCCAGAGAAGAGAAGCACAGACTCCCTCTCACAGGCAGCTCAGTTGCCAAGCAATCCCTCCAGCAGTGAGGATGCTCACAGCTCCTGGAGAGCAAACAGAATGTGGCTGACTGGCAAGGCACTTCCTGATCCAGCATCCTTCAGCTGCGAGATAAACCCCCCAAGGTTTGGGAAAGCTGATCAGCAACCCTAAATACAGCAAGCTGACTCCTCCAGCACCAGCCCCACAAGGGTGCTGTGCAGGGAGCCAGGGAAACCCTCCAGAACAAGAGCTGAGAGCCCAGGCTGGTGGTACAATGAAGCAGATCCCTCCCTCTCCACCAAAACTCCCAAATTTGTCCATGAACCACAGCTCAGGCCACACCAAGTCCTTGGGGGGCTGGCAGACACAGCACAGCAGACCCACATGAGACAGATCATTATTCCTACTCACACATGGTGTACTGGAACACACGGGACTTCACCAGGATGTTGATGCCTGTGTGAAGGAAAGGATGACAAAACAAATGTTTGCACCATCCTCCATAGAGGAGATGCAAATAGATCCCTCTAGGTTCTCCATAGATCTCCATAGATCCCTCTAGCTTCTCCTTAGAGACATTTCCCATACCAGTCCTCAGCACAGAAGCTAAACAGATCAGCAGATGATTAACTTTCACTTTTTGGGAATAAGTTTAAACATCCTTTAGAATTTTAGCAGCGATGAAGTCATTATCCTTCGTTCCTAAGATGCCCTGTTTGGTCTCTATGTGCTAATTCTGGGATGTGGACAGAGGTAAATGCTCTGTCCATGTTTGGAACAACAAGGAGGGTTGGGAGCATCAGCAGAGCTCTGAGGGCTCCTGTGGCAGCTGTATTTGGATCACAGGGTATCAGCTGCCCCCCAGGAGCACACAACACCTCAGAAGAGCTGCAGGTTCTTAATTCTGAATGGCTACATCCAGTCAGGGAACTTGGGACACCCGAGGTAAACTGGCAAGACATTACTCTGATGGGGCTCTCAGGCCTCTTTTCCCTTCCCAAACTGCTGTCCTTGACTTGAACAGGAGCTACAACCACATCCTGGGATCAGGCAGCCTAACAGCTTCTGTGACAACCCAAATCTCACTCCACAGTCACTACAGGAATATTTATAGGACAGAAATCTTCCCTGCAGACTCCGAATCCAAGCCTCTGGCCTCCAAGGCTCTGAATATACAGGGAGCTGGTTACAAGGCCTTCCCTCAGGTGTTTGCCAGGGACATAAGAGAAAGTCCCTTCAGAGTGTCCTGTCTTTGTAAAGAAATACTCCTCCTGTCAGCTGAACACAGGCTGCCATGAAAACAGTGTGTTACCTTTAAAAATAAGGAACGCAGTCCGTGGGAGGTCATCAAACCAGTGCTCGCGGTTCCGCTTTGCCTGGAAGCACAACAGCCACACTCAGCAGCAGCCAGAGCTGCAGCCATGCAGCAAAAAGGGGCAGGGATGGAGACCCACCTTACCCCCACCACCTCCTTCTCTTAGATTGCCTTGGTTTCTCACCCAGCTCCTCTCTAACCGCTCCTTTTCTCTCCCTCCCACACCGTTCCCTTCTTCTCCACCCAACAAATTCTTACCTTCCATTTTAAGCCAACAACTTCATAGAAATTGTAAAAATCCTTTAGACTGCAAAAGAGAAAGAAACATCTGATCAGAGCCTCGAGGGTGACCAGATCTTTAATTGTCCTTGTCAGACATCACCAGTGGAGAGTCTCTGGAAGTTATTAACTCCTTATCAGAACTGCAGCCACAGCTGACAGAACTCAACAGTGACCTCTTCCCAGCCTGGCCAAAGGTTCCTGACTGACAATAGCCAGAATCTTCTTTCTGTAATGCTTCAGCCCTTAAGGGAAACTCTGACTCTACTGAACTCCAGAATTTTACCACTGAGAGGAAAGACCTGAGGCTTAGATGCCATCTCCAAGGGATGGAGATTGCACGGCTCTTCATGAAGAAGTCTTGCACTGGCTTAATTACTTGTACAGTCCTTTTCTAACATCTTTGCACATTTTCTTTTCAAGGTGAAAATGAAGTTTGAAAAAGGACATGAAAGCAAAGAAACTCATAGAACATGAGTGCCTGCCTACATGCTCAGGGTCAGGCCTGTTACAGCTTTCATGTGTCTGAAAGTGAGGATGCTGAACTTCTCAGACTCTTACTGGTGACATTGGTACCTAAATTCCACAACTTAGTCTTTCTCCCTGTGCCATTTTCAATACTTCTCTGTGGCTCTTGACTTCAAGGAGAAGCATCAGCACCAGTTTCATAGGAGAGTCACTTGGAACCTGTCTGTGGCCAGAACAAAGGAAAAGGAAGAGAAGGTCTCCTGCTCCAATTCCCTTTGCTCCCTTGCTGGCTGGAGTTAGCTGCACCCACCCCCCACCAGAATGGCAATTCTCTGCCTCATAACACAGAGGATGGCAGCCCTGAAAGCACCAGCAGAACCAAATTTTAATTAACAAAACCCTGGGGGGGACAGCCAGCTGCTGGAGAAAAGCAAAAACTTGTTAAGCTGCGAGGCTGCGCTGCGTGAGGAAATGCTCCTGGCAGGCCCCAGCACTGCTCCCCAGCCCCTGCCTCTGCTCTGGCAGGGAGTGGGAAAGCAGAGCCTGCCTGTGAGTGCCAGCACGGCGCTGTATCCACAAGAGGGCACGCAGGAACTCCAGCACCTCCCAGGGAACACCTCAGCTCTCAGGGTACCCACCCCTCCCAGAGAAACCCTTCGCTATTCCCACACTCATTCCAGACACCCAGCCATCCTCTCCAAAGCACAGCCCAGCTGCAGGGAGAGGAGCAACCTCCCTGCTCGGGGTGCAGCAGCAGGTCCATCCTACCTGACTAAAGGGGTATTGCTCTGATTCAGTGCTTTGAAGGTGAGATATCTCTCCCTGGCACACATCCGAGGCTTGTAGAACCGCAGCAGCCCTTCGAAGTGCTTGAAGGAAATTCCAGACGGCCTCTGGCAACAAAGGAATGCTGTCAGAAGCAGCAGCATCAGGCAGGAAAGCACAGAGGCTTTTAATTCTCACTCTGGATTTGTTTTAAGCAGGATTTCATACATTATAACTGAGCCCCCTAAGCACCCTGAAATATTACTTTAACATACCAAGCTCATCCCAGGGCACAGAGATCAGAAAGCCTTCCTGGCAATAGGTCCCTCCAGCAAATGCAGAACTGTTCCCTGCTGCCCCATCACCTGAAAATTGTCCAACCAGACACTCCTAGCAGAGTTTAACCCCTCTTCTTGGGAAATCAGCAGGCAGCCTAACAGATCCCATCATGGCACTTTTGTAAGACCATCAGCTATGTGCACTAAACATGAACTAATCTACTAGAAGTGGGTTAGTTATTTTGGGGTCTTATTTCTCTTGCTGCTCCAACAAGTTAGGCAAGAAATCAACCTTCTCCCCACAGCACTTGTCCCTGTAAAAAATCGTAGGTGAATTCCTTCTATTTCTGCACTGTTCACTTGTACAGGATCTAGAAAATGGATTCTATCTTCAATTGTATGACCCATCCCTCCTCTCAGCAGTGATGCTTGGTAAGCCAAATGAGTCCTCAAGTGACCCATTCTGATTCAGGGAGAAATCAATGATCACATGCCCTCCAAAACAGATTCCCCTCATTTTACCAAGCCATCACCTCACGCAGGGCCGAAATTCAGAGCACTCTGCTTTTTCTCCACAAACAGAGGGGAATGAAAAATCCACCAGCCCATGGCGAGTCTGATCACAACCAGCAGAGATAAATCCCCTGTTTTTGGAGGCAGTTTCAGCAGCCCAGCCCAGGGGTGCTGCTGTCACAGCCGTACCTGCTTGGTGACCAGCAGCCGGTACGCGTGCTGGATGGCCGTGCGCTTGTGCAGCAGCAGGGACTTGAACTTCCTCTTCTCAATGTCATTGAAAGTGTCAAACACAACAGCCAGAAGCTGAGAAGACAGGGGAAAAAAAGAGGGCTGTTTTGACCCTGGTACTCTGCAGGGTTTCAGGGAAGCAAGGAGAGGCACTGCCTGCAGCAGCGAGGTCCCACTGGCACGAGGGATGCCACAAAGGGATCTCCAAGCTCAGGGCTCTGATCCACTTTTTGGAGGAGGTCCAGATGTTTCTGGCTTCTCAACATTTGCTAGTAGGTTTTAAGAGCTATGGCTCGCACAAATGCCAGCAGAAAACCATATCAAAAGATTTATTGAAATGCCCTGATCTGTTCCTGGAAAGCAGGGTTTGAGGGCTGCTCTCAGGCTTCACCCTTCCTGGGAGCTTTGGTAACACATAGCAAAGCTAACCCTCCATCTGGGAAGGCACTGAAATCCAACCACAAGCATCAAATCCCTCACCTTGGGCTGCAGAATTGCTCAGCTTCTTTGGCAAGCCCTTTTCCAGCACTCACATCCTCCCCTGGGCAGCCATGCTCTCACTCTGCAGTGCTCAGCACTGCAGTCCTGCCATCCTGAGTAATTCCATCCCCTTCAAACTGATTTACAAAGTATTTCGGGCAAGTCCAGATAATAAAATGCCATTTTATGATAAATAATTAAGACAGAGAAGGATAATAAATTTCATGCAACCAAGTATGTCACTCCAAGCACGATATTAATGGGAGAGTAGTTGAAAGATGCTCATATAATTTGGTTTTCCATGATTTAGTTCAATTCCTCATGGTTAGACATTAAAAGAGTTCTATCTGTGGCCAAGCTGCCACTTCTAGAAGTGTTCTGCCAAAGGGTCTGAGATGATTGCAGAGCAGTTCTGGGAACACGGAAGGCTCTGCTGAGCAATGAGCTCCAAACCCAGGCAGAGGGAAGTGAAGTGCTGCCCTGGGGACTCACCAAGTTCATGATGAAGTAGAGCTCAATGGAGAGGTACACGATGAAGAAGACACAGGACCAGGGGTTCCGGGCGTAGGACGGCATCATCACATCAGGGAAACTGCATCCCAAAGGACACCAGGGTAAACAAACAACTCATGGCACACATCCCACTGCACAGGGCACAGGGCTGGGGATGTGTGAGCAAACTCACATTTAAACATTTGCACACCTGTGCAAAACTCGTGGAAAAAAAAAAATAAATATGGCAAGCACATTCCTCGCACATCCCAAACACCAAAGGGGATTTGTGATGTGGTTAAGGGCTATGCTTTGATATTTAACAGCAGCTGTACAGCCTCAGTGCAGGTGTTACAACTTCAGATTTATTCCATCCTTTGCTAATTTCCTAATCCTCAGGGCTCTCCCTGACAGCAGATCAATATTTACTCACTGCTGTTATCCCAATTTCCTTGCAGACAGGTGAAGTGCAGCACAGGAATGGGAAGTTACTTCTCAACAGTGAGCTGTTGGCTGCCAAAGGAGCACAAACACAAATCTGCCCTTCTTGGACCAAGGCCTAACAAGGCTGTTTCTCCCCTAATTGCCCTCACAGTGATGAAGATGTCTGAGTCCTTAGAGATAATTCTGCAGCTGAGGTCACAATGTCCTAAAGTAAAATGAAATACCAGTTCTTCCCATGCAGGCTGACCCTGGACATCTCCCTCTCTCAGGCAGAGGAAAGGGGTCACACATTTGGAGGCAGAGCTTTTCTGCAGATAAACTCTTGGCTCTCCCAGACTCCTTTGGGACAACACCTGTGCCTGAGATAGAAGCATGAACTTACTTTGAAGTGGTCAAAAGCACAAAGAGATTCACCAGGCTGTTCTCTAAGGTATTGAAGTACTGAAAGAAAAAATTCCCATGACAAAATGCAAGCAGGAATTCATAGGGACATTTTGTTCAAAGAAACAACCAGTCCTCCCACCCCTTTGCATACAGGCATTCCCACAATTCCCTGATGCCTTCCCCAGGGAAAAGCACTTCAGCACCTCAAGTCCCTTCTTAAAGTTCCCTGAGAACTGGTGTGTGAAGGGTTAAACCAAAAGCACATTTTTATAATTACTTTCTCCCAGCCAGCCACAGTCTGGGCAGCAGCAGGAACCAGTGGCTGCTGGATTCTGACCACAGCAGTGGAAGTGGCCGAGCTTGGCCCCAGACATCTCCACCCCTGGGGACAGTGGCAGGTGGCCCTTTTGGCTGAATTAAGGCACCAAGAACAAGGAACAACTCTGAGAATGTTCCCTTTGGGACATCCTGTCTTGGAGGAAGTTCCTTCCACAGTGTTCCTCCCCAGCAGAGGGTAAAGCAGGGTGACACTGCCAGGCAGCCCTGGAGCAGCCAAGTTTGGTCTCACATGGAATAAACCACAACTGCACTGTAATTCTGGATTCTTAATGAAGGAATCAAGGTACTCACTGGATCCGAGTGGTTAGGAGAAAACAAGTAAAAACCTAAAGAGGCAGCAGAGAAAATAGAGGAGGAGAGAAAGGAGAAAAAACAAACAAAAAGAAAGTCAGTTCAATGTCAAGCAGTGGAGCAGTTCCCAAAGGGAAGGTCCCACTAACAGTAAATCCTCTCTGACATCCTGAAGATGGGAGTATCTGGAAGATTTTCTCCACAGAGATTTGCCAATAGATGTCATTGGCATTTCACTGCTCCTTTTGGAAAATAAACTTTCTGGGGATGGTTTGCAGTGTAGCAGGTACATTCCAGACACATGCATTTGTGGGAATGCAGATGAAACTGTCAACACTGAGGAAGAGTTGGTGCAAGCAGAGCTTGAAAACACACACCAGTGACTGTGCTCTGAAGAGGTCAAAAGCACTTTTGTCTCAAAATCAAATACCCATCTTTCAGATTGTTTTGGATGTTTTAACTCTGCCTTCCAGATGACTGCAGATGAAATGGGATAAATGGAAGATCCTGGCAACACTTGGAATCTGATCAGCTTTATATTCATCCAGGCTGTTTATGTTGCTTTGGGACAATCACTGGTTAAGAGCATCACTTCTCCATCCAGAAATACAACTCACCCAGAATAGCAAAAATCACCATGAAGAAAAGCAGGAGGAGAAGGATGTCAATAAATGGTGGGAGTGACTGGAAGATCTGTCGCAGATTTCTGAAAAATAGGAAAACATTAATAAACTAAAATTTGCACATTTACTCCCCCAGTTGTCAGGGGAAAGAAAAAAACCCACCACCACCACCCCACACTTGAGGGCTTTCTTCCCACTCCCTCCAATGATTAAAAGTAGAAAGCTTGCTAAACTAAGATCATTTCCAAGCTACCCATCTGTCCTTTGCAGTCAGCTCTCAGGTACTGCAAACAACACCAATGTCACGCTGTCAACTCTCCTTCTCCAGACTGAAGACCAGCCCTGACTCACTGTGCAGTTTCCAGGCAAGCCAAGAAGCAGAGCCAACGCAGCCACACCCCTGTGCTGGTCCCTCTGAGGTGGTTACACACCCAAGCCCTGTGTGCCATCACATCCCCACTTAGGTCACGACAGAACCACCTCCAACACAAACACCAGTGAAAAACACCGATTTTCACTGCAGGATCTGAGTGCTTTCCCTCCAGCCCAGCCCCAGGAGCGAGGGCAGAACCCTCAGGCAGCCCAGCATCACCTTCTGACAGCCCCACAGTAGCGACAGTCGACGAGGAAGATGCAGCGCAGGGCGCGGGTGATGCGCACGTGCGAGGTCTGGCGCACCAGCACCACGATGGCCTCGACGAACTGCACCAACAGCACACACGTCTGCAAGAGAGGGGGCAGTCAGAGGCAAAGTGCTGGAATCTGGAACGCACAGAATACTGCTCTGCGTGTTTTAAGGATCCAAACCCTCTGAAAAATACTACTTTTAACCTTTGCCCATGGAAAGGGCTTCCTGGGCTTTGCGATGAGACAGAATCTTCATGTGTATAAATAACAGCATAATGTGTAATTTATCACAGGGTGAGATATGTAGATTTTTGGGTTTGTCAAAATGGTAAGTAAATGAAGGCAAGATGGAGGATCTTGTGATTTTTATGTTTCTTCCTTCTTCTTCATCTCCTCCATATTCTGCAGTGTTTTGGGTCACTAAATGATTGGTCAGAATTTGCCACAGTGCAGCATTACATGAATAGAAGTTTAGTTAGTAATTGGTAGAAAAGTAGAAATAATGTACATTTGTGGTGATAATTGGGTGAATTATCTTTAAGAAGACCTTGAATCTGTCATTGTTAGAGACTTTAGACTTTTCTAGACTTTTGGTTTTTTAGAGACTTTGTTAGATTTTTTAGGCCTGTAGGCTTTATAGGCTTTTGGCTTTTTAGACTTCGAGGTTTTTGCTTTTAGGATTTTAGACTTTTAGCTTTTTAGGTTCTTTTTAGGCTTTTCCAGGTTCATGCTAGGCTGGTGTAAAGCCTGGTGTGCAGAAATTGTAGATAAGAAAAGAACAAACAAACAAGAGAAAGAGATCAACCGTGAGTCCAGTTCATTCTGTTACTTAAAGAGGACTTTAAAAGACTAGCCTCCCCTATCAGGGGAGAGACATGTAGGAGTCATAAAATTTTTGCAGCAAAGCTCGTGCTGACAACCTGTTTGTTTGGACATTTGAAGGATGGGAGGTGTCCCTGAGAGCTCAGGGATCTCACATGAATCATCTGGCACTGGGACACAGTGGCTGTGTCATCCCAGCTGCAGCGCAGGCCAATATTTAATCTGGATCTGTGGTTCTTGGAGGTGCTGAAGGAACAACCCTGACAACCAAGCAGACAACTCACCTTGACCATGGTCCTTTTGTGCCTGATAAAGGTTTGGAAGCCCAGCCACCTCATCTTCATGGAGAGTTCAAAGACGACCACGATTAACGCAAACAGCTCCAGGGTCGCGTGGACCTGCCCCAGCACAGTCTGGTGAGAACAGCAGCACAGCAGAGGCCACACTCCTGCCCCTCCTTTTCAAGGAGCAGTTGGGCTTGACAGCAGTCTGAGCATCACCTCGTGGCATGCAGGAAAACCCCAAGCCACTCTTTCACAGCTAACATAGCACTGCTTTTCAAAATTTCTACATCTTTCAAAAAAGCTTTGGGCTTTTATTAAAGCCTGTGCAATTTTTCTCTAAGCAGTACCCGGCCAGAATTTCTTGAAATCCATGTCCCTTCTGGGCTTGAGCAACACAGAAAAAAACTTACTGATACATTTGAAACAAAAGGCCAAGACATCAACAACTTGAGCAGAAACACTTTGAAAAAAGATGGAGACTGTAATTTTTTTTAGTGAGAGCTGCTGGGCAGAGAGATTTTATACAGCAAAGAGTTTTCTCTTGAATTAGACATTCTGGAGAATCACAGGGAGGGTCCTGATGTGTGTCCTAGGAACCAGTGGTGGTGCTGGGGTAATGGCAGCAGCCACAACAACAACTTTGAAACTACCCCATCAGAGCACACAGATTGCTGACTTATCTCACAAAAAAGGGAAAAAACCCACCCATTTCTGTTACAAAATGAAGAACTGCACAAATTGATAACATGAAATGAGCATCACTTTCATTGTGGTCTGCCTCGACCAGACGGAAAAAGGAAGTTTTGCAGTCTGGCCTCTCTGCTGTCAGCCATTTACAGAACAAGACAGGTGGGGCTTTTTCCTCTTACTGCCACCTCCTTCCTCTCTGTTTGGCCAAGGTTTCCCTCTCTCCCCACGGTGCAGAGCAAGCAGATGTTCTCCCTCAGCCCCAGGTACTCACAAAGATGCCCAGGCGGAGCATGGGGACGGCTGGAGCCTCGCACAGGGACAGCAGCAGGAGCAGCAGGGCCGTGCTCAGCTCCATCAGGTAGAAAAGGTGGTTGTGTGCAAAGAGGTAGGCAGCGAGTGCTTTGGCATTTTTGGGGTGAGTGAAGAACTTGTCGTTATTTTCTCCTTCCTAGGGCAGCAGGAATAAAGAAGGGAGCAGCATTAGTGACTCAGTACTACAGAAGAGTGAAGAATGCAGGACTTTTATAGGGATTAGATACAATTCCCAACAGACTATTCCCATTTACAGCCTGTTGTTGACGTGTTTATTGAGGAATGGACTCTGCACACACGGGACATCCCCTTCTGTTCATAACCACATTTCAGTAATGAAACTCTTTAATATCCACAAGCTCCTGCTTCAGAAACCCCTGAGCCTTTTCACAAGGAGGCAGAGAGCTGGGAGAGTTTATAAGGGCAGGCAAATAAACTTCAGCCAACATCCCAACATAAACACAGCACTTCATTTACTTGCAATTACTTCCACATGTTTTCAGACTTATTTGATTAAGCTTCTCCAGGACAGAACACAAAAACACCCAGATAAGCTCCAGGGCACCTGGCTGACAGTTGTTCCTCCTTATCTTGGCCTTGCAAAATGTCTGGGAGAAAACATTGGAGCACACAGAGTGTTTTCTGCTTCAGGAATGTAAGACAGACTCCATGAAAAATTAACAAGTCTCGATGCTGACTTGTCATTCCCTCTTAACTAGAAAGCCTAATTAACATTAAAAGGCCAGATACTTCATCTTAACACTTTGCCTACAACTGATTTTCAAACAGCTACATCGTGACTATTTACCCCCAGGACGAAACTTAGTTTGGGGAGATTTTAGAGGCTTTTCATGCAGAACCACCCAACAGCTTCTTCTCTTTCTCAAGTCAACAGTTTTGGCAAGGGAGCTTTTGTCACTCACAGGAAACTTGCTGCCTCTTGAGAACTGTCATAAGAGATCACTTTTCCCCAGCAAGGCCACATGGATGCACAAGAAGTGGGGAGGTTTTATTTAAATTAACATTTTTCCAGGCAGGCAATTACTGCAAGGACAGTGAAGCTATTGCTATCAAAGCAGAATAGCTGTGATTGCAAATGGATAACGAGGTCAGGGAACTCTCCTTTAGGAAGTGAAGCATTCTCCAGACTCGCTCAGGAGAGGGTTCCCAATGTTTCTCACTTACTCCAGCTCACACTGCCTTTCAGAACAAACACTGCTGGGTCAGGGCTGCAGCAGGACAGAGCCAGCCCTGCAAAGAGCCCAGGCTGAGATCAGCAGGGTGATTCCCATCCACGCCTGGCAGAACACACTTGTGGAATGACAAACAGCCTAAATCCTGCCTCTTGGGAGCCAAGCAATTCCAAACGTGGCTGGACAGCAAAGCACTCTTATCCAGACTCAACCCCTGCCTGCAGCCACTGCTCACAAAGCTCTCTTTAAGTGATTCCACCTCATTTCAAGGACAGTGTCATCGTGGCCATTGGTCAAGGCAGCAGCAGCAATCATCCCCATCCGAAGGGCCAGGCCTGCTGTGCCCATTTCCATCAGAGCTGCAGCAGCTCAACGACCCTTTGCAGAGCTGCTCCAATAGTCAGGAGTTCAAACAAAAGCCTGGGAGGGAGGCTGGAGCCACCCTGCCATTGTCAGAGCTGCTCCAGCTCACCACGGAGCTCAGGTGTTGCCAAGGTCTGGCCTACATTGTTTTAAAATACCTGAGAAGTGAGATTTCTCAGTCCTGTGGGGTCAGAGCAGGGAGGAACAAATGGTTTCTGTCACCTTGCAGTGGCTTGAACAAAAAAAAACCAAACCAAATTGGGTCCAAAGCACCTCAGAGCTTTAAAAGGGAACAAAGAGAAGAAAGGATGGACAGTAATGGAACCAGCAACCATTTCAGACTGGACAGCTCTGGGAGAAGCTCAGTTTTGGTGGCTAATTCCTCACACCAGATGTACAGCAACCTTAAAAACACAAACCCTGTGTTGTAGTAAGGATGGTGTTTCTGGTAACTGCAGCATAGCTGGGGTTTGATTCTTTGTTGTTTTAAATATTATAAATTTCGCCCCTGGGCTGATCCTAATCCCAGCATCCTTTAACCCTGCAGAAACCAGGACTTCTGCCTTCTCTTGTACCTCATATGACCTGCAGGACTTGACTGACACTAACTGGACCATCCACCCCATGGCCAAGGCAGGATTGGGACCTGCACTTCCAGAACAGGAGACGTCCCCTGGAGCGACTGTAGAGATGAAATGACAACCAAGATCTGCCAAGGTGGCAGAACTGTGCATGTGCTGAATCCCCCAACCACTACAGTCCTTGGGACAGGGTGCATTTTGCTGTTCAATTGCTCCAAATGACTTCCAAAGCCTATCTGGAGGTGCCTCCAGCACCGCCCCACTCCCGAAGCAGAATCCTTGGCAAAGCACCCAATTCCCAGCCTCTAAACGGAATCTGTTTGTTTGCCATGACCAAGAAGCACCGTGGCTGCTGCAGCCCCTCGTCCCCCCGACCCAGCAGGGCTCACCTGGAGGTAGATGGCTGCCTCCTGGTAGTTCATCTCCCAGTTGTGTCGGGCAGAGCTCTGCTGGGCGCAGCACTCCCTGGCCGCGGGGCTGGAGGCATCGTGGACAACGTCATAGCTGCCCCCATCTGCACCAGAGGAACAGGGAGGGACCATTAGGGAAGCTGGGATGGAGCAGCGGGCTCTGGCATCACAGACAGGCAGAGTAGCTGGGAAAGTGGCAGCTGTACACTGACAAATTGACTCTTGGCAGGTGGGAGCTTTAAAGAGACGCTCAAACCCAGCACTTCCACACGGGAATGCTCCCGGAAGATCATCAAAAGAGACAGCTTCCAATTCAGTACAGCAAGCAGCTCTCCTGGCTCAGAGGTGTGTGCTGTCATGCCTGAAGCTTGCTGTCAGCATCAGGAACTACAAGCAGGCAGGTAAGAGCCACCAGCCTCCCAGGATGCCCAGGCCAGTGAAGAAAAGAGGAGCAAGAAGCTTTTGCAGACATCCTTGGAGCAGAGGCCACGGAAGGACAGACACAGCACTGCCCCTGCCACGGGGCACCAGTGTGAGGAGAGGAGCTGTCAGTACTTGGAGCAGAAAGCCCCATTTCTCACAGCACTTCAGAGTCACTAAGCAACACATCTTCACAACACTCTGAGGTGCTGCTAAGTACCGACACCCCTCTGATGCAAACAAACTGCAAGATGAATTTTCATTTCACACTCCACACAGGAATTCTGAAATTTCTGGGCCCTTGTCCTTCTCACCAGCATAGAACTACAGAACAATGCCATACTGAACATTTGAACCAGATTCTGTAAATAAAGATTTTGCTTAACAAAACCCAAAATGATTCAATTACAGAAAAGCAACTCCCAAGCAGAGCTACACATACACAGTGCCCTTCCCATGGCAGAGTTATACAGGGCATGTATGTAAACTCCAAAAAAATGGCCATTTTTGCATTCTGCAGCCTCAGTGCTATTAAGACATGAAAAGGAAGCAAGAAGACAATTACTGTACAAAAAGGGAATGTCACTTGGTTTTTTCTTCTAGGACTGGGGGTTTTATTTTACCTTTGACAAAGAATACTGAGCAGAGAACCCACAGCAGTGAGACCTGCTCAGGGCCTGTGGTAGAGCTAGCCACACTCTCAGTTCTCCAGAGTTTCAAACATTTCCCACATCACATGGTTGTTCCTGCTCTCAGAAGAGACTTCCCTCCTCCAGTGCCTCATGTTCCCGAAGTGGGTACATGTAAAATCGAGCTTGCCAGCACAGCAGTGCTGATTTCCCCCTTTTTTGATGAGCACAGGAGCTGTGGTGTGGCAGCTCGTTCTCTCTGTGTGCCAAGTTGTTATCTGAGAGTGGGCAAAAAGCACCACGAGGTTCTTTTCCCCTCTCATGACAGCCTGCTGAAGATTTGCTGTGACAAAATAATCCTCGATGAATTACTGATTCAGTCTCTCCAGAACACCCTCTGGAGTGCAGAGCGAGTCCATGCCAAAAACTCTGCACCCGCCGAGAGAAATGGCACCATGTGCTCCTGGCAGAGGCAGGGAGTGGGAAGAAATCAGAACCCCTCCACCAGTGCACAGCCACAGCTGCCTCTTCCACCCCCAAATCAAATTAAGATAACATTTCTCTGAGGTTTGTGAAGACCTTCCAGATTGCACACTCAGGTTGCTGAGCACTCTGCAGCACGAAGCCTGTTTCTCTTCCTTGCTTCCCCCACACCCTTAAAATACCACTCAAAATCTGGACAAATGTTTGAATGAGGCTGGTTCCTCCCCCACACCCCTTGATTTAGCACAGTTCTTGAAAAAAAAACCTGAATGATGGAGTTTTTATTTATCCACGGAGCTGGAATGGCAGCCTTCTGGTTTGTCTGCTTTTTAACTAAGAGATGACAGCCATATGCAAAAATCAGAAGCGTTATATTGCAAGCTCTAAAAAGTTCTTAAATGTTATTATTTACAAAGCTTTTGCTGGGGATGTGTCTCAAAAAGACAGACTCCCTCAAACTGCAGCCTGAGAGCAAGACCTTTTCATATTTGATGCTTAACAGTTACAGAAGGAACATATCTTCATCAGAACCTGGACTTTACGTTACAGAATATACAAAATTTAAGAGGATCAAAACACACTGTGGCCAAAACAGCAAAGGTTTGTAGCATTAACCTAAACAGCAACACACTGGACACTTTTGCCAGAAGGTGCTAAAATCACCTTTAACCCTGAAGCAGCACTTTTGCAAAAATTAACCTCTCTGGAAAGGATCAACACCGGGAAAAGACACACCCCAGCAAAACCCCAGGACAGGACCCCGCTCTGAGCTTCCCACAGAAGCTGGAAACAGAAGAGTTGTCCCAGCTCTGAGACCAAGGTTTCAAACACAAAATAGCACTTAGAGATGCAAATCAGAACCAAGAAACAGCTCTAGAAATCAAGATGCTTTCCTGCTGTCTAAACCGGGCACAGACAACAGAAAATGCACTGAAGTGTTCCGGTGGGGAGCTGCATTTTGTGGATCAGCTCCTTCCCCATCAGGTACCAGAAGGTTGATCTAGCATCCCTGAGGCAACAGCATCATCTGGGTCATAAATAATAATAAAAATAATAATAAATTTGAAGAGCAGCCCTCTGACTGTGTGCTTGGCAGCCCTCCAGCGAGCTAATTTCCTCAGCTGCTCCCATGATAACAATGACACAGACTAATGCAAGCTCGGCTCCGCTCGTGCTGCACAACATCCCCGACGGCGTTTACCATCAGTATGGAGCTCAATGAGATAGGAGGATCGCTCCACAGGGCTCCCGGAGTCCTCGAAGTAGACGGCAGGCAGCTCCCTCCACTGCATGGCAGCCGCCGGTGCTCGCAGCCGGGCACAGCCGAGGTTCCGCCCGCCCTTCCCCGAGCGGATCCCGGATCGCGCAGCTTCCTCAAGGGAAAGCTCCGCACAAAAGCCTCTGCTCTGCTGCCTGCAGAACTGAACGGTCCGTCCCCTCCCCTCCCCTCCGAGGAAGGTGGCTCAGACCTCAGCGAGATCCTTTCCCTGGGTGAGATTTTGGGAGGTTTGGCGGCAGGAGCCGGCAGGCAGCAGCGAGCCGGCGGAGCGGGGATGCGTGTGCTGCGCTCCCGTGCTTTGGCATTTAGCACAACTCGCTCACCAGCAAGCACGATGAGCTAACGGGAGAGGAGTCAAAGTGCTGAGCAGGCACAGCGAGGATTCTCCAGCACAAAAAAAGAAAACAGATATTGGGTGAAGTTCGCAGCGCGAGGGGCACACCAAAGGAAGCGAACTGAGCTGGTCACACATGGCAAAGCTTCCTTCCTTCCACTTGTGCAACTTATCCCAGTCATTCCCTGAAAAGAGAGGAGGGAAAGAAAAAAGAAAAGGGGGGTAAAAAAAGAAAAAAAAAAAAGGAAAAGCAAAACCAGCTGGCTGCTTACACAAGGCATCCGGAACGAGACTGCCGGGACTCCAGCATTTCCATTCAGTGCAGCAGAGCATGCTCCTGTGTAAATAGTTTCCATATGTCATCATTACAATAAAAAACAAAAAAACAAGGAAGAAAAAGAGGGAGCATAAACTTTCCAGAGCCCAAACCTCTCCCTCTGCAAAACGAATTCCCTGCTTAGGGGAAGGAAAAACTCTCCATGGGCTGAGAGCAAACAAACTCCTCTCATTCGGAGGAGCTGATGCAGCCATGGGGGATCTCCAGGGCAGAGCTGAGAGGGGAATAAGGGACAGAAAACATCCACAGGAGGCTGGGATAAATCACTCTTCCCAGCCAGCTATTATATATCAAACTGAAGTCACTCTGGAATTCCATGGGTTTTGGTGTCTGCACTTCTTTAAATAAATAACAATTCTCCTAAAATTCCAACAAACCAGTAACCTCCTACAAATTCCAAGAGTTATAAACCAACCCTACAGGGCAGCTCTTCCATTTGCCTCAGAGCTCCCCCAGTCTGGTTCTCATTAGCCAGTTTGCCAGATGTTCTGCTTTCCAGATAGCACACACTTTTTATGGCCCTGCACTGAAACAGACTGAGATTCCCTCACTGGCTCACTGCCTGGCTCCAAAGCCTTCACTGGACTCACCAGGGCTTTCTCCTCAATGCTTGAGGACAGTTTGGATGTTAGTTTCTACCCTGCCCAGATATTGCTATTTTAGCAAGTACACCTGTGATGACAGAACACAGCAGAACATGTGAAGGCAGAAGTGACTTCAATCAGCAAAAAATATCCTTATTCTGTCATCCTCACTGTTCACACATCACGTGTGGAGTCCATGTAAGATGCAATATGCAAGTTGCTCCAGTGAGTTCCATGTGTAATATTTCTCTTGACAGGTAAAAAAAGAAATGCCAAGGACACACAGCTTCAGAGACAGGATACACCTTCATTCACGTGGCCTTGCAAGGTCCCTGATTCACCAAGGGAGGAAAGAAGAAGGAAGGCATCACCTCTTGCACTGGGGAAAGGTCAAACTGTCCATGGCAGATGGTCTGGGCAGCTCCAGTGACCAAGTGTGTCCAAGTGTTCAAGGCTGGATGGGGCTTGGAGCATCCTAGTGGAATGTGTCTGTTTCTTCCAATCCAAAGCATTCTAGGATTTTAACATTCTGTTGGAGCCATTTTTTTTTTCCAGGCTTTGAATTCCTCACTGCCATGACCCCCTCTATTTCTCACACCCTCCATCTTCACTGGATCTGTAATTCCCAAACTCAGCCAGAGCCCAAGCTGTCGATTTAATACAAACATAACTGGGCATCCCACAGCACTGAACACGAGCCCATGGAAGACAGCAGATCCCAGCAGGATCAAAGGTTCTCTTGGTGTTCCTGGACCTCCTGAGCTCACGACCAGACCTGTCCCAGTGCAGGATCCCTGTGCTGGCTGAGGTTTCTGGCTCTCTCAGTGACATTGCTCCCTGAGGCTGTGGTGAGGATGGACAAGGAGAAGGAAAAGGACAGCTCTCCAGAAGCACTCCTCTCTCCTAGAAAGCTCTCATCAGCTGAATCACAGGGAACACTCACAACAGAAGGTGCAAATCCACAAAAAACCATGGAAACAAGGTAGATGCCTTCCCCAACACAATCTGTGCAGGCATCTTCAGTCCCAAGGCCAAGATTTTAGTCAAGTATTGGAGTTGTCCCAGCACCAATGATGACATTTTCTCAAGGAAGGGCTCAAAGGCCACGTAGCTTCACCTCCAGAGGATTAATCTTCCCTCCCTCCACCAAGGAGGCTGATAAGAAACTGCTCCTTCTGAGCACTGAGGCACAAACACACGTGCGCTTGTCTCTTCAAGGCCAGGCTCACCTACCCGGGAGAAAGAAAGCTGGAAGCTGCCTGGAAAGCACAGCTGGTCTGGCACTTGGCCACACATCTCAGAGGTGAGACAGGCAGAAGGGAAATCACCGCCTTTGCTCTGATTGCCAGTTCAGCACCGTGCCAAGGGGAGCATCACACGACCGGTCCTTGAAGCCCAAAACGTCTCAGTGCCTGTCCTGTTGCAGGGGACGTTGTGGGAAGGAATAGAACAGCCATGGGGAAGTCTAAACAATTTGCTGTCAGTTTGTTGCCTAGGAAAAAAGGGCATCTCCAACAGAGAGCAGTGCCAAGCCCTTCTGCTACACGAGAAATAATCTACTTCAGAATATCTGGAGCCAGCATAACTGAGTCATGCTCTTCCTTGGAGACAACGGCACAGCAGAAACATATGCAAAGGCCTCGGGGCTCTTTGTCTTCCTGTATTCTCACAGCACTCACTTGCTGTGAAGCTCAACAAATAAAGTCACTTCAGCTTCCTATTTAACACGGGAAAGTTTTTTTACAAAGCACGGACGTTGCCGTTTCCTGTTAGCGGGGACTCGAGCCGACCGTCCCCGCCTCGACTCGAGGACGCAGCGAGTTCCTGCAGCACCAACACAAGCTCACACCAAGCCTTCAGCACCACAGGGAGCTGGATCCTCGTGAAGGCAGAGCAGATGTCCCTCAGCATGGTAAGTCCCATTTGATGTATCATTGCCCCTTCTCAGCCGAGCTGCTCCTACAGCAGACAGCTCCTGCCCGCCGCTGTTCCGTCAGGGGCGCGCTGCACCCTCGCCAACATCTGCACTGCACACATGTAAAACCCCCAGGGCACAAGCTGAACGCCAGGCCAGAAGAGCTAAAGCCTGGTAGGAAATGGGTTAGTCCCAGCAGAAACCCTGGCTCCATCCAGCTCTGGCTCTGAGTGAGGCAGAGCCAGTTAACCCTTTGTTCTGCGGCGCGGGAGAAGAGCCATGATGATTCACTTGGATGATCACTTCCTGCACCACCCTCCTGGGGACAGAGACATTTGTAAGGAAGGAAAAAAAAAGAAAAAAATTTAAAGACTTCCAGGAAAATAAGGATGAGGATAATTTTATTCATCTACAGCAGCCAAGCTTGGTTGGTTGGAGATCCTCATCTGTGCAGTTCACTGCCTCATCTCCCCAGGACACCTGCTCTCCTCTGATCTCATCCCTGAGTCACTCTGGCTTTTTTTTCCCCTCTTGAAATATTATGTGGGAAGTTTTGGCCAGGAACTGTTTGATCCTGGGACAACTTTCACTCCTGAATACATAGCAGCAAGAGGCAGAGGGGCAGATCCCTCATTTTTTGGGATGTTTGGGATCCATAATTAGGTTAGCAAGACTTCAGCGGCTGGAGATGAACTGACAGATGCAAACCACCTCCTGTCTAAGCCCTGTTCCACAAAGCTGCCTCCTGACAGATGTGGGATTAAATTCTTCTGCATCTGAGAGTCCATGAAATATCACAGGGAGAGCTGGAACCAGGCACTCCTTCAATATAAAACTGGAAAAAAACACAGGAACTCCTGCTTCTTAACAGAGCTGCAAAGTCAAACCCAAAGCATTTTTATTCAGTGAAAGTCCCACAAAATGAAAGGTTGCATTAGGAAGCTATAATTAAGAACCTCACTTGTGTCAAGCCAAATTGCTGCCAGTTTCATATCCTTTATTTCTTATCTTAACAAATGAACCACAACACCACAAAAAGGAGAAGCCAAAGCCACAACAGAAGGATCACCTACAACTCACATTATCCATCCTTTCAGCAGCCAATATGCTCCATAATCTCATCAGTCCGATCGTATCACGGCAACAAAGGCTTTACACACGCTGAGATAAAATTATACCATAACTGGAATTAAATATCTGAGTCATTGAGGGGCTCTGTGGAACAACTAATGAATGGAAAAAACAATTGGAAACAGTTAAGGTTTTGCTGAACCAAATCAAAAAGGAAAAATAGAAGAGACAACTCTGCCTAAGGCAGAGAGAGAGGCCAGATGTGAAATACACACACACACACGTTTCTAATTCATAATTTTTGAGGAAGTAACAGAAAGAGACAATATCAGAGTCCATCAGCTATAGCATTTCTTTAACATATCCTGTTACATGAAGGAATTTCCTCTTTTTGTTCCAAAAAGGGAAACCAGTGTCTCCTGCTTTTAACGCATTAAAGATCTGCTTTGGCTTCGCTAACAACACAATGTCAGCAGTTTAAGAGCACGTTCCTCATTTCAATTCTCCAAAGCAGAGCCTTTGCATTTCCCTGGTGCAGTTTGGAAAGATGTTTGATTAAGCTGCAATCTGGCCCTTTTAACGAGAGCAGTGTGCTGCCAGGACTGACTGCCAGCTCCAGCCGCCAGCGGCTCTCCAGGGAAGTCACAAAGTTAGCAGTGGGAAGCAGAGGGGAAGCTCTTCCCTTTGGGAGCAACCAGGATTAATGTGGGTAACAAACTTCCAGCAAGGCCAAAGCAGCACCAGAATGAAGGAGGCAATAATAAGGTATGTATGTGCCTTACTGACCTTTTTTTCCCTGAAGAAAGAGGGACAGCAGGAGAACGACATAAATTTAAAAGTTAAATAACAAACTCTCAACATCTTACCATGACAGGCTGAGATCAATTAAAGTTATTTGCTGTGGTGCAGCAATGATAAGGAGGTAATTGTGTTTTATAGTGTTAGAACACGACTCCACCACACTGATTCCTTTGAAATACGACACTGCCACATCTCCTCCGCCTTGTCCTTCACACAGGAAAGAGAAGCTGCCAATTTCAGAGGAAGACACATGGAAAGGAGCAGGGAAAACCCCAGCCTCAAGTGCTGGGGAACTGTTCTCCATTAGGAAAAAAAAAGGCTTCTGCACATTTGGTGGAAACCACTGCTGGCAGGAACTGGAGGTTGCATTTAATGGCTGGAGAGGGAGGAAGGACCATTAATGGGACATCTGCTCAACAGCTGATTTTCCCTCAACTGGTCCTTCAAGTCCTACAGCCCTCACACATCTTCAGAAAATGGACAACTTTGGCTTCAAAAGTCTTCCACACACAAAAAAATTGTCCCTTGAGCCCAGATTTTAGAGGAGCTACTGCTGGTTTCCCATTGTTTTGCCTGGAAATCCTGGCTGGCTGGGCAGCAATCTCCTGCCTGGTGCAAACACCTTCTGGGGCTGGGAGAAAGTCTCTCACAGCAATGTACAGACTGCCTCAGCTGCAGCCTTAGAAATCAAAAGTGATCTGCTGATTTTTAAATGCCAGCCCTTAGAATCAGCTGTTTAATCTCTATTTACTGTGGGGATGGAAGAACAGGTCATACAATGACTGTGTCATCTGGCTTTTCAGCAAATATAGGACACATTCAGAATTTCTTGAGCTTCCCTGTAGCACTGTTGGAGTGTTAAACCCTGAACTCCTGACAGGCTGGAATCATTTAATATGCTTTTTTATTTCTCAGGTCCTTTAGAGCACCTTTAACTCTGCTGACCACATTTCTCTTCAGGATTTTCCTGCACTCCCAGATGCTATTCCTTCATTTGATATGTATTTATCTACATATCTGTATATCTTTTGTGTTAGCCAGCCTGGGCATGCTGGTACTGTGGCTTTTTGCTGCCTCTCCAAAAGCTTTAAAACTTCCACGAACATTTCTGTTTTCTATGTATTTGTGCTGCCTCAAAGTATAGAAAATTTTGAATGTTTAAGTCTTCTCCTTTGCAACCATTAGAGATAAAGTCCTGCCACCAGCTTTGAATTTGAAAGGAAAGGGTTTTGACTTGGTCACTTCACCACCCTGACCCAAATGTTGACATTTTCCTCAGTGCTCCCACTTCCAGAATTGATCACTTAGTCCTAATTCTATGGGCATTTCTACATTTGGTTGATGAAGATCAGGAACATATTTGTGCATTCTAGTGAGATCCACTTCGCTTTTGTGCCATAAACTTTCCCAAATCTGTGGGGGATAGTGGAAATGCTCTCTCTCCACAAAACAGTTATGGCTGGAATAAAACACAGGCATTCCCAAGTGGCACTACAGAAACACACATGTTACAGGGAAACACCAGCCCCACAGAATCAGGGGGTTTAACACAGCTGTGCTGAGAGATACATCCTAAATTTTCCTCCCCCACACACAAGCAGGAGAAGAAAAGCCTTTTGTTCCAGACAGACATCACCAGATCGTGATTGTAAGAGCAGCACTGGATGCTCCAAACCCTCCCAGTGTGATTCAACCCACGGCAGTCTCCCCTTGCCGTGCTCAGGATCTGTCCCCAAGGCCAGGGACCAGCACCAGCCCCTCTCTGCTGCCTCCCTGGCCCCAGGTGAGGCTCAGGTGCCCGAGCTGCCCACGGAACTGCTCCCTGCGAGCCTCTCACCCAAACCCCAACGCTGCTCCTGCAGCTCCCTGCAAAGCAAGCAGCCATGTGAAAACCAGCCTCCTTCTCCACAGGCAAAAAGCAATTATGTTAAAGACACAGAGAGAGCCCTGCGAGGTCCAGATCAAAAGCCAGAGACACGGGAGGCAGGAGGAAAGACCGATCAAATTCACCGCACTTTTCCCAGCTTAAGGATCAGAAATGGAGCGTTCTGGCTCATAAATTCTACTTCCAGCAAATTCAAGCCTAAATCCCCTGAAGGCAATAAGGAAAAGGCAATCAACAACAACTCTAACCACTTCACAGATGCTCCTGTTTAGTTTATACAGCACTTCTTACAGCATTGAAATGGGTAAAATGGGATTTCAACGCAGGGGGGCTGACGGCAGCAGGCAGGATTCCTCAGTGAAGATACCAAGGGCAAAGGAAGTTCTGAGAAGCATCATATTGGTTATGATGAGTGAACTCAGCGTGCTCAGCCTTTGCTCATTTTAATCTGCCAGTATGCAGGCTTGGCTAAACTGAACATCCTGCATCTACAGTGCCTTAAAAATCCACAGGAACCACAAAATGAGGGGGGAAACGAACAAACTGATGCGTTCCCTGGGAAGCCATGAAAAAACTAATCACTATTTGTTTCCAACTGTTGTTCCGCTTCCTGAGCCAAATGTTTCCAAGTCAGCTGTGGTGGCTGAGGAGTGACCGGTTCGAGCTGGAAAGCTGTCAATTTAAAATTGCAGCTCCAACACTTTCAAACTCCTTAACATCTTTTATAATTCCAGGACCACCTGTTCAAAACAGCAGAGCCGTCTGATGACACGACACGTGCCCTTATCCCACATTTTCCAATGAAAGCAATCAGCTCAGGGAGGAAACACCTAAGACCACCCTGCCCTTCTGCTCTCACCCCAAAAAGAGGGAGTTGTGCTGGAGAAGAGACACACAAAGGGCAGGGTGGTCTTTGGTGGTCCCTCAAAGCATGAAGGTCATCACTTCCACCTTCAGGAAGGGAGTGTGGAGTTTCCAGAGCCCCTGCCCCACTCTGGATCCCCCTGGATTCACAGTGCGAGATGCTCTCCATGCCCAGTGCTCCAGGAGGCGACAAAGGAGAAAGAACTGTTTGACTCCAGGCTAATGGAACACTAACCCAAGTCTTCTCTACCTTGCAGACAGTTACCAGCTCAGATTTGAACAGCATGGGGCATTCAAGACAAAAATCACTGGGATTTTTTTTTTTTTTTTTTTGCTTTGTGAAAGAGTCAAAAGTGT
>VYXF01010881.1:479570-490087 GCA_013397295.1 Polioptila caerulea | reverse complement strand
ACACGGACCCGCTCCCGGGCCGGGACACCCGCCTGCCCCCGCTCCGCATGGAGACGTCCCCGTTCGCGGCAGGAACGAGTCGGGCCTGAGTGCAGCCCAGCCCAGCCGATGCTGTGAGGGGTATCCAGGAGCACTGGCTCTCCAAAGGGCCTGCAGGAGATGAAGCCCGTTAAGGTCAGGCTGCTGCCTCCGTCAGGTTATCAGCTGGCTCCTGTCAGCTGTGCTGGTTTTTGGAGTGCTGAAAGCCCCTTCCCACATTCCATCAGGGAACTGTCCCAATCCATCCCAACGCCCTGCTGATTTCAGTGGAAAGCAGCCCTGCAGCAACACGACTTCAATTCCCAAGTAAGCAACAAGTCAAGGAGTCAGGGTGGAGTCAAAGGTGGAGACTGAGATTTATGTTAGCGCTGAGCAGGCAGAAAAACGAGAGCAGCAGCAGGGAGGATCCCCAGTGTGATTCCAGCCTCTGTATCAACAGCTCTGGGCTGAGCTGAGCACCAGTGACACTGGACAGGCTGGACCTGGAGGTAGGACACAACTGAACATTTCCCCCACATCATTTTATTCAGATTTAATGTGGGTTTTTCTCCACGTGAGCACCAGTTCCAGCAGTAACAGCAGCTTTGGCTCTCATGCTGGGCAGCACAGCTCTGGCAGAACAAGAGGACAGGGCAACAATAAAGCACCAAGGTGAGTGAGAATCATGGAACAAAACACAAGCAACCCATTTACACTTAACCAACATTGTCCTCGTGTAAATAGCAAGGAAGTGCCAGTTCTGACCTCCTGGAAGCCCTTGGTGACAACCTGGGCCAGTGTGGGACGGGAATGTGTGGCTGATCAGATGGGCTCTAGTTTCCCCCACTGATTCCTTGGACCCTGAGCACAGCAGTGGGATTAAAGTGGCCAACTTGATTTTCAGACAAAATCTCTCCTTATTTTAAGAGGCTTCCTCTTTCAAGGACTCCAGCTCTCCAAGATTGTGCTGGTTCAGTTCTCTGCTGCTCAGATTCCAGGGCAGTTCCCCAGTTTGCTGACACTCGCCTCGCTGGATCTCCCACCTGCTGTTGGGGAACAGCATTCCTGCTCTTGTGTCAATCCTCAACCCTCTTGTCTCCATCTAGTGTCCAAACCACATCTGGATTCTCTGCCAGCCCAGTGAGACCTGCAGCCTTCACAGCTTGCACACATCCTGATCGGGATGTGAGTGGCACAGCTGATCAGGCTCAGAGTGACACCAGCACTCCCAACCCTGACTCTGAGAAGGCCACAATTCTTTTCACGCTCCTCCAGTTTTACCCCAGGTGGAGAAGAGCACTGCCTCAATGGCAACACACTTAGGGAGAGATCTGAGAGCTTGGAGCTAATCACAAGGATCCTCACTCACCTTCTCAGGTTTTAATGATGTCAGGTTATTCTTGCTTCCTATCAGGCCAAGGAATGAGCAGAAATTCCTCTCAGCGCAGGCTTCTGGCTGGCTCCAGCTCCACGTGCTGGACTGGGTCAAGGCCTGATCCTGCTGCTGCTCAAGGTGCAATAAAATCATTTCTGGGGGCTGAATGATGCTCTTAACCTGGCTTGGTGTGTCCTTGGGTGAATTTGAAGGTTTCCCTTGGCATGGGAGTTACCAAATTCCCAGTAACCTCAGCAGCTCCTCACTGCAGCCTCCCTCCCCAGGGAGCAGTGGCTGCAAACCCCAAGTCACCCCCTCCATGTCCTTTATCCACCTCCATACACACAGGGCTGCTCTTTCCCATCTCAGCAAAGGAAGTGGAGGAGCTCTGGAGGTGCCCAGATCCCTGAGCAGCATCCCACAGATCCCAGATTTCTCTCGGAGCACTTATTTGGTGACGTGGTGGCACTGCTGCGAGCGCCTCACAACCCTCAGCACCAGCCACACAATTATGGAGCTACTCAGCACCTCCTCATCACCACAAGCTGCCAAGATCCCTGCACAGATCCTTCCCTGTCACAAACCCCGTCCAGCCTGGGACCATGCCACTGCCAGCAGGATGCAGGGCAGTGCTTTCCTCACCTCTGTGCTCGTCCTCCCCTGTCCTGCTTTGTCAGAGGAGTCCATAAGGTGTTGGTGACACAACGCAAGGACAGCAGGGAGACACCAAGGCACATCCTGTGCACAGAGGAAGAGGGAATGGAGCTCGTTTCCTGGAGAAGGGAGCCTTTTGGGGGGCCTCAGAGCAGCCTCTCAATACCTGCAAAGAGGAGGCGGCCATGAGGGTTGGGCCAAGGTTTGTGCAGAATGAGAGAAGAGACACAAAATCAAACTCAAAAGGCTCTGACTGGATAAGGGGAGAATTTTCACCCCGAGGACACTGGAGCTGTGGGAAGGAGGCCAGAGAGGCTGTGCAGCCTCTGTTCCTAGGGGTTTCCACCACCTGACTGGACCTGCCTTGAGCAGGTTGGATTAGGGATGTCCTGCATTCCCACAGACACAAGCACAGGTGGAATGGTCACCAAAGGTCCCTGTCAGGGCCCTCAGACCTGAACTGTCCCAGCCAGACTCACCTGGGATCCCACCCCAGCAGCACCCCCCGTTCTGGGAGCTCCATGGAGCTCAGCCCCTGCCTGTCCCCATGGAGCTACACTGTCCATGTACCTGTGCCTGGACTGCACTGTGGGCATTCCTGTCTCCTGCTGCTCCAACTTCCTGGCTGGATTTCCTAGACAGCAGGAACCTCCTCTGGCAACCTCTGGACACCACAGGAAGCAGCTGCTCCCACCAAGGCTACCCTGCTCTGGTGCCGTGGGGTTGTGCCCTGAGCAAGGAGGTCACTGCTCCCAGCACTGTGTCACCTTCGGCTCCCGGCTTGTCTTCCAGCATGGAGCAGCCCCATCCTTCATTTCCAGCCACAGAAAAGCCCAGGGTCCTCGTGGGCTTGGTCACAGGGAGGCCTCAGGTAGCCTAAGGCTGCATGTACATCCAGAGGGACACCTGGCATCACTTCCAGGGGGGTCTGGCTTTGCAGCCACCTGCTGCCTTGGCATTCTGGAGTGCAGGAGATCCGGACACGCTGTTGGACCGACCCCTCACCAGAGGCTGGGGGGCAGCAGGGGTTGTTGGAGTGCTCTGGTTCTTCCACCTTTCTGTGCCGAGGCTGGAAGACAGGCGAATGCTGTCCGGGGGGGTGCTCAGCCGGCTGACAGACTGGGAACGTCCTCTGCCAGCAGCACCCCAGCCTTTGGAGCAAGCATCGCTCCTGGGATGCCTCCAGCCACACAAGTTCTCCTTGTGGCCGGGCTCAGATGTGGCCGGAGGGGCGGAGGCGGGTGGGTGGACGGCTCGCAGGGGAGTCCCCCTGCAGTGTGGGGAAAGGCCAGGCTGGTTCCGGGGGGCGGGCGAGGGGCTCCAGAGCAGCGAATGGAGCTTGGCTACGTCTTCTTTCCTCATCCGCGGAGCTGCACAGGCAGAACCCTGGGGCTTGGCACCGAACAGGGACTCGTCGCAGAAGGACGGAGCGTGGCTTCGGGACCTTGGAGGGCGACAAGCGGAGAAACACGTGTTGGTTATAGCGGGGGAAATCAGAGGGGGAGTGACCGAGAGCCGNCCCGGGGCTGCGGAGATCCGAGGGAGCGCCCCGAGCCACCGCTCACCTGCACTGACTCCCGGGCCGGGAGCCGCCGGCCGCTGCATAAATTAGTATTGTATTAAAAGCTGCCTTCTAAATACTCTATTTCCAGTATAATTTTCCTTTTCCTCCACTTTTCAACAGTCTTCCTTGGAGTGTCTAAGTTTGGGAGCTTTAGATAATCACTGACTCATTTTGTCATCTAGGAATGCACTATGTAAGAGGTCCTTTCTAAATATATGGGTGTATTTACTGCATACATCAACTGTGCTAGTATTTATATTTCATACCTTTTCCAAAATCTGCTGTGATGATTTTAAGTAGGGGGATGTGAATGTGTGAATAAANGGACGGGACGGGAGACAGGCGTGTTGCGTCCCTGCACCCTATGTCGCTACGCTCGGTACCGAGGCCCCGGTCTCCATGTGCCGGTGTCCACAGTACCGGTATCCTTAGTGCCAATGTGCCCAGTGCCCGCATTCCTGGTACGCGTGTCCCAGTGTCCCCAGTACCCACAGTCATAGCACTGGTGCCCCTGCCTGCCATGCCAGCAGTGCAGAGTTGCAGTGACCCTGACACCCATCACCACAGTCATGTCCCCCCCTGTCCCCAGGTCCCTGTGACCCCACTGCCCGCCTTCCCTACCGCTGCCGAGGAGGACGATGGCGCCGATGCTGAGCTGGACACTCAGGCCATGGTGCGGGCCCAGAACCAGAAGAAGAAGAAATCTGGGGGCTTCCAGTCCATGGGTGCGTGTGAGGCAAGGGACAACTGTCCCTGGGACAGGGACTGTCCCCTCCTGCCCATGCCCCCTCACTTGTCCCTGTTCCCCTAGGCCTCAGCTACCCTGTCTTCAAGGGCATCATGAAGAAGGGCTACAAGGTGCCCACGCCCATCCAGAGGAAGGTGAGCATGGGGAGCGGTGGGTCCCTGCCCCAGGGGGTGGCAGTGGGACAGTGATGGTGACGGTGCTGTCCCACAGACCATCCCCGCCATCCTGCGTGGCCGGGACGTGGTGGCCATGGCACGGACGGGCAGTGGGAAGACAGCCTGCTTCCTCATCCCCATGTTTGAGCGGCTGAAGGCGCCCAGCCAGGCCGGGGCACGTGCCCTCATCCTCTCGCCCACCCGGGAGCTGGCCCTGCAGACCCTCAAGTTCACCAAGGAGGTACAGGGGACATGGGGGCGAGTGGGAACAGGGGCAGTGGGTTTGGTTTTACACCCCACCGATATGTTTATTCCTCACCCTGCAGCTGGGCAAGTTCACTGGCTTGAAGACAGCCCTGATCCTGGGAGGAGACAAGTAAGTTGTCCCCATGTCCCCTCCAATCCCTGCTTCCCTGAGCCTCCCTAAAACCTGGTGAGGGGCTGAACTGCCCGGTGCCACTCCAGTCTCTGTCCTCTCTCACAGGATGGAGGACCAGTTTGCTGCCCTGCATGAGAACCCCGACATGTGAGTGGGGTACAGGGAGGGGATCCAGTGGGGAAATGGCCAACAGCCATCCAGGGACATCATTGGTGTTTAGAGCTGAGTGTGCCTGATGGGCCTGCCTGGTGTTCCCTTGGAGCAGCTTTCTCTGGGGCAACAGCATCTCTGTTGTGTCATCTTTGGGTTGGATTTGGGACCTGCTTCCAGGATGGGACAGGTGTGGGGACACTGTATCCCCCCGGCCTGGTCCTGTCACCACCCCTGTCCCCACAGAATCATAGCCACCCCTGGGCGCCTGGTGCACGTGGCAGTGGAGATGAAGCTGAAGCTGCACACCGTGGAGTACGTGGTGTTTGACGAGGCCGACAGGTCAGCGGGGCAAGGGGTGTCCCCAGGGCTGGCAGTGTCCCCACATGGGTTAGAGGCCCAGGAGTGGCTGAGAGGGACCTGCCATGTCCCATATCCCCTCCCCTGCAGGCTCTTTGAGATGGGCTTTGCTGAGCAGCTCCAGGAGATCATCGCCCGGCTCCCAGACTGCCACCAGACCGTGCTGTTCTCCGCCACGCTGCCCAAGCTGCTCGTCGAGTTCGCCCGGGCTGGTGAGGAGCTGGGGGCAGGTGGCACTGGGGACAGGGACACGGCACAGTCCTGCAGCCAGGCCGAGCCCAGCACTGGGGAAACCAAGCTGGATTAATGCTGGGTGTCCCCAGCAGCACATCCAGTGTGTGACCCATGTCCTGTGTGTCACCACAGGCCTCACTGAGCCCATGCTGATCCGCCTGGATGTGGAGTCCAAGCTGAGTGAGCAGCTCAAGGTGAGATGGGCTGGGGGAGTTCAAGACGAGCTTTGTGTCCCCTACCCCCTGCAAGCCACCTGATCCCGAGGAGGGGACAAGGGTGGCAGTGGTGGCACAGGGCTGAGCACTGCCCTCATGCTGCAGCTGGTGTTCTTCCACGTGCGCGGGGACGACAAACCGGCCGTGCTGCTCCACCTGCTCCGCAGCGTGGTGAAGCCCCAGGACCAGACAGTCGTGTTCGTGGCCACCAAGCACCACACGGAGTATCTGAGGGAGGTAAGTGGCATGTGGGGGTGCCCTTGTGGGGTCTGCAGCTGTGGCAGGTCCTTGCTGGAATCTCTCCCTCTCTTTCACTGGGTTGAAGGAGAAGTCCCAAAATATGTGATCACAGAGGTGCTGCATCCCTTGACCCCTCAGAGAGAGGAGGGAGCACAGTGGGGTTTGGAGGTCGAGGTGGCCACTCTGGAGTCTCTGGCCCTGTCTTTCTGCTGAGGGCACGTCCATCCAATGTCTTTTTCCCCCTTCCCAGCTGCTGACAGCGCAGGGCATCCGCTGCACCCACATCTACAGCTCTCTGGACCAGACCGCCCGCAAGATCAACATTGCCAAGTTCTCCCAGGGCAAGTGCCCAGTGCTGCTGGTCACCGACGTGGCCGCCCGGGGGCTGGACATCCCCATGCTGGACAATGTCATCAACTTCAGCTTCCCCGCCAAGGGCAAGCTGTTCCTGCATCGTGTCGGTGGGTGCCAGTGCCCTCACTGTGTTGTGATACTGAGGGCCAGACTGGGGACAAAGCAGTGTCAGTGTCCCTGATGTCCCAGCTGGACTGTAAGGGTTCTTGGGAGCAGGACTGGTACCTTCCCTGTAGGGCTTCCCCTTGCCCCTTCCCCAGCCACCCACAGCCCCTTGTCAGCCATGCCCCCATGGCAAATGTCATGGGTGTAGACTGCCAGGGACACCAGGGAGTCCCTTGCCTGGGTGGGGCCAGGCTGGGCATTGTTTCCCATTCTCCTCTTGCCCTTTCCAGGCCGTGTGGCCCGAGCTGGCCGGAGTGGCACTGCCTACTCACTGGTGGCTCCTGATGAGATGCCCTATGTGTTTGATCTCCACCTCTTCCTGGGGCGCCCGCTCGTCCTCGCCGGAGCCCAGGAGATGCCTGCTGGTGAGGAGTGGCTGTGTGGCCACTGGGGTGTTACCCTTGGCCAGTGCTGGAGTTTGTGGTCTTGTGGTGGGCCCTCACACAGAGGGGTGATGGGGAAAATGGGGTGTTGGGGGCTGCTCATTGGTGTGGGGGATGCTCATTGAACAGTGCTGAGCTCCCTGGAGCTGTCAGCTCTGCTCTGATAAATCCAGGGTGGGTGCTGGGGAGGTGACACAGTGTCCCCTGGGCTGCAGATGCTGGCGGGGTCCTGGGCCGTGTCCCCCAGAGCCTGGTGGATGATGAGGAGTGCCTGCTGCTGACGGACCACGAGGGCTCTCTGGAGCTGCGCAGCCTCCGCCGCGTCGCCGACAACGCCCACAAGCAGTACCTGCGCTCCCGGCCCGGCCCCTCGCCAGAGTCCATCAAGAGGGCCAAGGACCTGGATGTGTCCCAGCTGGGCATGCACCCCCTCTTCAGTGAGTGCTGAGGGCATGCCGAGGGAGGGGACCCTGTTGCCCTCCCCAGGAAACTGATGTGTGCCCCTCTGCCTGCCTGCCTTCCCCAGGAGCTCGCTTCGAAGACGCCGAGCTGCAGAGGCTGAAGTTGGTGGATAGCATTAAAACCTACAAGTCCAAGGTGGTGAGTTGAGACCTGGGATGGGGATAGGGGTGGGAGGGGATGCCCACGTGGCTCACTGGGAATCATGCTCCTGCCCTGGGGACAGACCATCTTTGAGATCAACGCCACATCCCGGACACTGGCCAGCACCGTGATGCGATCGAAGCGGCGCCACGACCATGCCCTGATTGAGAAGTTCCAGCGTGGGCAGCAGGAGAAGCAGGCAGCAGCACTTAAAGAGCAGGGGCTGTGCGCAGCCCCTCCAGAGCCCCAGAATGGGGAAGGAGAGCAGGAAGACCTCCAGGTAATGGGGTCACGGATGCCAGAACTGCTGCAGAGCTGCCTTGGCCCAGTGCTGGCAGCACCAGGGCTCCCAGATTGTGCTGGGGCTTGGAGATTAGTGGAGAGACTTGCAGGGATGTTGGGAAGACGTGGCTCCCAAACCCCTCCACTGTCCCCATCCAGGAAGTGTTCTCCAATGTGGGGGGCCAGAAGCGAAAACGGGGTCGAGGAGGAGAAGATGGTCCCAGGAAAAAGCCACAGCAGCCAGCACAGCAGGATGAGGACTTCTACATCCCATACCGGCCCAAGGACTTTGAGAGTGAGCGGGGGTAAGTCTGGGGGGCTCCTGCTGCTGTCCCATCCCAGCTGTGAGGGGCTGCTCTCATCACGCCCCTCTGCAGGCTGAGCGTGGGCGGCGAGGGCAGCGCCTTCGAGCAGCAGGCGGCCGGGGCCGTGCTGGATCTCATGGGTGACGAGAACCACAACCTCAACAAGAACAAGCAGCTGCTCAAGTGGTGAGTGGGGTTTGCCCATGGGCTGGAGGGAGAATCAGGGCTGGGGGCGGCACTGCTCGGTCCCACCACCCTTGTGTCTCTCGCAGGGACCGCAAGAAGAAGCGGTTTGTGGGGCAGACAGGCCAGGAGGACAAGAAGAAGGTGCGGACAGAGAGCGGGCGCTACATCAGCAGCTCCTACAAGAACAACCTGTATCCTGCCATGGGCACTGCTGCCTGCCTGGGCTGGGCACTGCGGGAGGCCAGGCAGGGTCAGGGCTCCATCCCCTGCCAGGGCAGCAGCCAGGGGAGGGAGCTCAGTCAAAGTGAGGAGTCACCACATGTTCCCTTAACCCACCCATCCCAGCTATGAGAAGTGGAAGCAGAAGTACAAGGTTGATGAGCGGGATGAGGATGAGGAAGGGCCACGCAGCAGGGAGCACTTCAGAGGGAAGCACAGGCGTGGGCACGGTGAGTACCTGAAGCGAGCAGCAGAGCCCTGCACTGTTCCCCTCAGCCTGGCTCTGTGCCCTGCCCTGAGCACAGCCATGTCCCCCTGCAGGGCCCACGCCGCCCCCGGCGCAGGGCAGGGTGCGCTCGGAGCTGAAGAACAAGCAGCAGATCCTGAAGCAGCGCAAGAAGGCGGCCAAGCAGCGCTTCCTGCAGAGCGGGGGCCTGAAGCGCCTCAAGGCCCGGAACCGGCAGCGGGTGCAGGAGCTGCGGCAAATGGCCTTCGGGCGCCGGGTGGGCGCTGCCAAGAAGGGCAAGCTGAGGAAGAGGATGTAGGGGACACGTCCCCTCCGCCTGGGCTGGGAGCTGGGGAAGGGGACAGTAAATATTGGCTTGTTTTGCATCCCAGCTCCTCTCTGTCCTTGCTCCAAGCATCGTGCCTGGGGTAGTTCTTTCCCTAGAGATGCAAGAACAAGCAGGGGCAGCGGCTGCACAGCTGGATGTATTTTGATGTGAAACACCCTCAGAGATGCCAACAGCATCTTCCAACAGCATCTTCCAACAGCAGCTTCCTCCTCCCCCTGCCTGGGGTGCTCTGTGCAGGAGGGATCCTCAGGAGTGCCCTGGCCCTGCCTGGGTGTGGTGCCACCCCAGTGTGCCTGTGCCACTGATATCCATGTTGCCTCTTGACATGGAATTTCCAGACTTGCAGGGAATTACCTCCATCCCCAGGGGTCCTGTGGCTGCATGCTGGGCCTGGCAGCCTCTCCCCAGCCCCAGGAGCAGGCAGGTGTCCCCAGGAGCTACTCCTGGCCCTGAAGCAGCCTGACACTTCTGTGGTGCTGTGGGTGTGTGCCAGAGGCACAGATGTCAGCCAGGCCTTGCATGCAGAGCAGCACCTGTGGAGATGGGAGCCTGGTGCCACAGCCATCCAAGGATGTCAGTGTTCCTGTGTGTCCCCAGCCCCCCTGCCCCAGAGAGAGGGTGGTGCTGACCGTGTCCAACTGGGCCTTCGTGTCCTCCTGGACTCTGTCCAGGGGGATCCTGAGCTGTGCTGTGGTTTGCTGGAAGAGGTTCAGCACAGCCAGCTTGATCTGCCCCAGCAGCAGGGTCTTCATGATGGCTGTGCTCTGGATGTGGGCCCAGCAGGACTCCTGGGGGACAGAGTGAGCCCCTGGCCACTGCCCTGTGTCCTCCAGGGGGACCCAGGAGTCCTGGCTGTGTGTCCTCCCCATGCAGAGCTGCTGCCTTTTGGGCACATGGGAATCCACAGCTCAGCCCAGAGGATGCAGCCCAACTTGGCGCCTCCACCACACTGGTCATCTCCCTTGTGCACACACCTGGGGTCTGCACTGCCCCTCTCCCTGGGGGTCCTTGTGCACCCCACATCCCCCTTACCCACTGGAGCACATCTTGGCGGGCAGCCTCCAGGCGTGTGTGGAGCCGGGCCAGCTCATCCCTGGTGCCCAGGAGCTGGCTGCTGGTCTCCTGACGGTACCGCTGGAGCTGTGCCCTGCCCTGGGCCAGCAGCTGCTGCCCGGCTTCAGCCTGCCGTGCCAGGGCTGCCCGCACCGCCGCCAGCACCCCGAAATGCCCCAGCATGGCCGGCACGTCCTGGAACTGGGCAGTGGGAGGCGGCTGAGAGGCCGCAGGGCTGGAGGGATGACCCCTCCAGGGGGCTTGGGGACACGCAGGGTGGCACCGCAGGACCCCACGCTC
>VYXF01010881.1:448201-460336 GCA_013397295.1 Polioptila caerulea | reverse complement strand
CTCTGGCAGCTCTGGGATGGCCCCAGGAGTCCCCAGCAGGTGGCACCCGGACCCCACACGAGCCCTCTGTGCCTGCAGAAACTCGCGCAGCTCCCAGCGAACACACGCCAGGGTGCCCAGGGCGGGGGTGGCACAGTCGGGGCTCTTGTCTGGTTTAAATCCCCTGTGCCCCTGCTGGGTACTGGCAATGAGCTGCCCCCCCAGCACCTGCACTAGAGTGGCCAAAGCACCGGTCAATGGCTCTGACACCACCTCAGGTACTGGCCCAAGGTGCTGCAGGTTTTTAAAATGAGGCTAAGGTGCTGCAGGTTTTTCTCAGAGGGGTTTGCAGCGTTCACCAAGAGCTCCACAGTCCGGGATAACCTTCCCCAAGCTACGAGCTCGTTCCCTCCCTGATTACTGCCAATATCGGTGCCTCAAGGTGTCAGCCATGCCCTGTGCAGCACGGAGCTGACTCCAGGTGCTGACTCCAGCCGTGCCTCCTCACAGCCCGTGCTGCTGCACCCCTGAGCCAGGCTCAGGGCTCAGATACAGCCCCAGCTCCGAGCTGCGCCAGCCAGGCACAGCAGGGCTGCCCCACCCACACCCTGCCTGGCACGGGGACAGCCCAGGGCTGCCTCAGCCTAACGGGTTTCTGCAGGAGCAGCAAAAATATGGAACTACTCTGAGCTGCTGCTCACACGTGGTAATCCTGTTGTAAGTCTCAACAGGAGCACCTGCAGCCTCCAGCCCCTGTGGCTGCTGCACCTGGGACAGGTTTGAGCTGAGAGGATGGGGAAGGAAACAGGGCCAGGGTTTCCCTCTGCCCCCTTGGCCCTGAGGGTGTAGCATGTGTTTATATTTAAGCAAAACTCGGCCCCTGACAGCCAAGATTTAAAAATGGCATGTACTGGTGTGCCAAAATGACTTCCCAGTGGTACAAGGGCAGGTGGGGCACTGAGCAGGCAGGTGGGGAGCTGTGGCACATGTGCCTTCATCCCAGGACTGCTCAGCCAGCCTCTCCCAGGTCCATTCCACACCTGATTTCAGTTCACACAGCATAAACACACAGAGTCGCTCCACTTCCCTCAAACACTTTTCCATTTGCACAAAAACAACATCTATGGTTAGCTGAAATATGGAAAACACATTTTGAAAGTGTTATTTACTTCAGGTGATACTTCAGGCACATTTGAATTAGTAGGGATGTAATTTTCAGGGAATAAAAACTCAGATCATTTTGAAAATTAGGTCTCTCATAGGAGCTCAAATGCAGGAGGTCAGAGGTGTGGCCATGCTAGGTAACTGAACTCTGTTCTCCTCCCTTCCACAGAGCTTACATGCTGTGATAAGGGTGCTCAAATCTGAATTTTTGGAGTCAATTGTTTTCAGAGTGCCTGGGTTGAGCTTTCTGGATCTCAGCAAAGCAACTGAACAGCCCCAGACACATCTGGACCTAAGGGCAGCAAAGCAATGAACAACTACAAAATATTCTGGAAAACCTGGGGGTAGCAGGCCAAGCACAATTGGAAATTTTTGACCACTCCTCACTCAGTTTTCACTAAAACAATCTCTCTCTTCTAAAACTCTTTATCCAAAAATAACCTCAGCAAAGAATTCAGATACTACAGTGATGGCCACAGCAACATCTCCAAGTGGAAACTCTTTCTCCAAAGTGGTGTTTGACCACAAGCAGCCTTGAGGCAAGGGGCAAAAACCAACGAGGGGAAGCAGGATGTGAAGAGCTGCTCCTTGACAACCCACAGCCCCATCCCTCAGCTCTCCCTGGCCCTCCCCACAGCCCAAACCAGGCAGGACCCCCAAACCCAACACTCAGGAGCTGGGATGAGGAACCAGGCCCAGAGGAGGGGCCCAGAGTGATTCTGTCTGCAGTCAACGCTGCCATCCCTCAACTGATCAAAGCAGCCACAGCTGCTCTTGGAAAACCATTTCCCAAAACTTTTTCTTTCATTTTTCCCAGTTCTATTTAGCAGCTGGAAATGTGAAGCCCTAACTTCAGCCAAGACACGAAGCTAAAGCAGTTAAAGGAGGGCTGGGAGAGGAAGTGAGGAGTGCCATACTTCCCGAATGTTCTGCTGCTCCATCTCGTGCCTCTTGATCATCGTTTTTCTCTTGAAGAAACGGCAGTTTTTGTCGTAGTAGAGTCTCTGCTGGCTGAGAAGCTGGGCCTCCTCTTCAGCCTGTGTGTGCTGCAGGTTCTCTTTGTGTTTGGATATCCTTTCTTGCTTCTCCTTCTTGGGTGTGCTGTGGTCCTCATTCATTTCCTGCAGGGTCAAAACAAGGCTTCCCTTAGCACCACCATGACACAGGACTTGGGGGGACCTTCCTGGCTCCTCCTCTGCCATTCAGTTCATGAAAAGACACCAAAATCCTACTGCAAAACCAAGAGAACCAGACCTATCACCTGGCCATGCTCAGCCCTGCTGCCCCTACAGCTGTACCAGGACCCACACCAAGAGTAGGAGGAAAAGTGGCCACTGAGCTCCTTGGTGCTCATTTTCTCACCTTTACCTTGACAGCAATGTGGTGGAGACACTAAATAATGCATTTTGGCCCAGATAAGCTACATATAAAGTTACTTCTCTTCCTAATTTATGTAAGTGATCACAGGGCTTTTAGTCAAGGGACATTGAATGGCTGCTCTGATTACTTGAGAAAAAAATAAAACTGAGGAGAAAGGGGAAGAAGAACTCTCTGTGAAGTCCCATTTTCCCTCATCACCCTTGGTTTCAAAGATTCTGCTCTACAGCAAATTGTGAAGGCACCTGTAGCCACCCTCAGAAATTGTTCTAGAAATGCTGCCAGATGCTCCCAGTTTGTGAAAATTTACTTGCTGAGAATCCAAATTTGTTCCAAGCCTGACAGTATCCCTTAAACTCCTGGGCTGGCCCAGGTTTATAATAAGAAAAGACTGGTTCATGTTCATCCCACACCCCTTCAGCCCCAAACATGAGGGTTTCTTGCCTCTTTAATCTTTTCCTTGCAAAGCTTGTATTGTTTCTTCTGACTTTCTAAAAAGGTCGCCAGGTCTTTCTTTTGCTGAGCCAAAATCTGTTGCTGGAATTTCTTTTCATCTGCTGCAGCTGCCTTTGCCTGCAATGTACAGAGAGGGGAAAAAAATAACAATTAAAAGAAAAAAAAAGGTGAGTGAGCAGGTGCAGAATCCAGCACAAGTCATTGTTGTAGTTTTTGGTCAGTCATTTTGGTGACTGTGCTAGACAAAACCATGAGCATTCAGCCACAGCAAAGCTGCTGGCACAGAAAATGCTCACCTAAGTCTGAGGGCTTCCTTGTGCTTCTTATCTTCCCACCAAAAGCACCCCAGAGGGCACAACCACACCAGTTTATTATGTGGATTAATGTGTTAGGTCACTGCTAGACTGAGTGACAGCTTTGTCACCCCCTCAGCTGAAATAAAGCTCCCACCAAGGCCCCCAGAGCCCCTTTTATGCAGCTGTGGCCCTGGTGGATGCCAGCAGAGTGCCCATCAGCCAGAAGGTGACTCCAGGCTGCTTCACCAGGGAGCACAAGGTCACAGACTCACCAGGCTGGAAGAGACCTTTAAGAGTGAGTCCAACCCTAACACCTCCTCAACCAAACCATGGCGCCGAGTGCCACATCCAATCTTTCTTTAAACACATCCAGGGATGCTGACTCCACCACCTCCTGGGCAGACCATTCTGGATGGACTTTATCATTTTTTCTGTAAAAAACTTTTTCCTAACATCCAACCTAAATTTCCCTTGGCACAGCTCAAGACTGTGTCCTCTCGTTCTGCACCTCAGAGCACAGGTTCGAGCAGCAACTCCCCCAGCCCCCCTTGGATTCTCCTGTCCCTCAGGTGCTCAGGGACAGCTCCCTGCACTCACCTCCTTCTCCATCACAGCCACTTGTTTCTTGGCCAGCTTCTCCAGCTCAATGGACGAGTTGTTGGCGTGTGTCTCCACCTCCTTCTGCAGCTTGAGGCGGTGCTCGTCCATCTCGGCCTTCAACTTGTTCTCCAGGGCGATCAGCTGCTTCTGGTGCTGGCGCCGCATCCGCTTATATCCTGACATCTGTTCCCGCAGCTCGTTCTCCTGCTCATGCTCATGGATCTGTCTTGTAACCTGGGGTCAGGAACAGGCAGCAAACGTCCATGGCCTTGCTTCCCACACGAGCTGTTGCCGTGCTGGCTGCTCACTGAAGCCAGGCCCTGCCCTGCTGTGCTCTCAGGAATCAAAGGGGTTTTGGGGCTGCTGTTCTATTTCACAAAGCCACAAGATTTTTGTCTCCTAACTTTCAGCCCCTATCTTTTTCTGGGACTCATATGTGTTCAGTAACACAGCAGAAAATGCCATGTTACAGGTAAAGGAAGGGACTGGTTACTCAGCACTCCAGGAGATCTGGAAACAAAGTGGCTGATGGACCACCTTACTAATCTAGGATAAATATCCTAAATTTCACAAGAAATCTAGGATATTTATCCCTTTATATTTACTCAGACACAGGACTCAGATCCTGAGGGTGACAGGGACTCCCAGGATGCAGCCAGAACCCTGCCAAGCCACCCGTTCTTCCCTTCCTCCTCAAGTCACCCCCACGCCAATTCAATCCCTCAACATCTATTTTCTGCCACGAGGAGCCTCCTTCAAAATTCTCCCTTAAAATTCAAGATGATGGCAGACTGAGCTCATTCCTTCCCAGAATTGAAAGTTTTCTAACAAGGGAACGCTGTTCTGGAACTGTGTGCTCTTAACAAGATTGATCAGATGGTCTAAGCAGATTTTAAACCCTGCTCAGCTGAAACAAACTCCCAAGTTCCACATTCATTTCCATGCCCAAGTGTATCCATGTGAAAAGAAGAAAAAAAAAAAACAACCCAACAGGCTGTGCCAAAAACGTTCAGAAGAAAATGCAAATGGTGATGCTTCCATTTCAAAAGAAGAAAAGTGTCCAAGACTGGTTTTTATTTTTTTAAAGACAGTCTCAGGAACTTCACTTACGAAGATCTGCTGATCATTTATACGACCTAAGAACCAAAAACTTGGTACATGTGTGGAACTGCAGCCCCTGATTCTCTGCAAGGGGACCTTTGCTTTCACACTTAAGTGTGAAGAGCTCAGTCCTTTGAAGATGATCACTGAAGCTTTATGAACCAAGAGTCCCTCCTGCAGCCTGCCAGAGCCCAGCCTTCCTGAGGGATTGCTCCACAGCAGCCCAAAAACCTGTCCCCTTCTGCTGGCACTTGAAGGCAGTTTTGTGGAGATTTCTGAAGTTCAGACATAGGATGGGGCACAGCTGCAGAGCTGGGAAGGTTCAGGTCCAACAGAAGAGCAGCTGCTTTAGGGAGCTCCCATCCCAGTGCACTTGCTGGGCTGGGAGGTGGCAGGAAGCCAAGTCAGAGCTCCAAAATCAGCAGATGAACCCCCTGACTGAGACCACCCAAGGCAGGCAGCAAGTGCCCCCTGTCTCAGTTCAAATGACCCTCAACACTTGAAGAGGAACTTAGGAAGAGCCTCCCAAAGACTGCAAAGGAACCACAGAACCAGCCTGACCTCAGCACTGGCAGACTCAGGTTGATCACTTCAGTGAGGCTGAGCACCCACCACGAGGTGACCATGGACAAACCACTCCCTTCCAAAAGAAATTTCACAATGTTTGGAGTAGGCTGGATTAAACACACTTACACCTCAGCAACTGGTGAGACAGAGCAGCCTGTAAATGCCTGAGTCCCAAACAGATCCAAGGCAGGCACCAGGAGTACGTGGGATTGTAGGAATGACCACGGAGACACAAACACTGTGGGAGCCCTGGGTTCTGCTACAGTTCAAAAAGCTTTTGGTTTTCCCAAGTGTACCAAGGACAGCCACACTTGAAAGAAGTTGGGAAGTGTTTGTAGGAACTTGCACATTTTAGTGAAGTTCAGCAAGAATAAGATCTCTGCCAGAGGCTTCCAGGTAAGGAAAATTTCTCAGAGAATCCAAATTAAGGATAAGAGACGGATGCCAGGTAAGACAGGCAGACCCCCAGCACTTCACACATGCCATTGACAACGTTCAGTGACATCCAGCTGGGAGAGAACAGCCTTGGTCAGGCACTTGAGAGAAATGGAGATCTGGGAGCCACCAGCAGTACGAGATCTTTCTGGATGTGCTATTTTTGGGGCCCAGCCCTTTTGTGAGCAATGGGATGTTCTGCACGGCACACTCCGTTCCCAGACGTTGGCAGAACAAAGCAAACAGCAAGAGCCTAAGAAAAAAATGGATCTAAGGATCCTCCAGCAACTTTGCCAGTCTCCTTTGGTCTGATCTCTAATGAGATGTAGAATGTGCACTTGTATTATTTACAGCAAAACTCATTAACTTTTATCCTTGTTTTTTTTCCTTGCTCCTCTGCACCCTATTTCCAATTTTGCTCAGCTTTATAATGACAAGAATTCCATCTTGGAAAGATTTCCCATGAAATCTAGGATATTTATCCCTAACAATAGGATGCGATTGCTAATTACAAGCCAAGCTGATAAAGCCTTCCAGCCCCAACAGAAGATGAGACATCAAAAAGTCAGAAGAAAACAAAAGCAGTGTCTCATCCTAGAGATGNCCAACAGAAGATGAGACATCAAAACTCAGAAGAAAACAAAAAACATCCTAGAGATAAGAGAGGAGAGCAGCAGACTTGGTGGACATCTCGTGGATTTAATGTCTGTGTTCAGCAAGCTCATGATAAAGACTTCATTTATCACCATAATCTCCAGCCAAGTCCAACACTGCTCAGGACAGGCTTCAAAGACAGAGTCTGCACATGGTGATCTCAGGGATGGCAGAATGTGGAGGAAATGAACATCAGTTACTGAACATGCCCAGTTCAGAGAAGTCCTTCAGACTATGAATGAATTAAGGATTATGGCTTTAAAGATTAAGTCCCTAATGAATGAACAGCTCCAGCAACCATTTTAACAAGAACATTTGGGGATGTTCCAGTGATCACCTTTCTGGTGCTCTTAGACAAAGACTTGGAACTCCATGTGCTATTTGGAATATTCTGAGTGGGAAGGGCCCCATGGGGATCATGGAGTCCCACCCCTGGTCCTGCCCAGACCCCTCAACAATCCCACCCTGGGCATCCCTGGCAGTGCTGTCCAAGTGCTCCTGGAGCTCTGGCAGCCTCGGGGCCAGGACCATTCCCTGGGGGGCTGGGCAGTGCCCAGCACTCTCTGAGGGAAGAACCTTTCCTGATCTCCAACCTCAAGCTCCCCAACACAGCTCCAGCCATTCCCTGGGCCCTGTCCCTGGCCACAGCGAGCAGAGATTGGAGCTGCCCCTCAGGAAGAAGTCCACAAACATAATCTCACAGATTATCACAAGGCAAAAGGTGATAACCACAAAATTTGTTCTCCATATAACCAGGAAATGTCAGGATCCTTCACGCCAGAAAGCTGCAGTTTCCTGGAGCTCTCCCTGCAGCACACAACAATCAATCAGGTCATCAGGAGAAGCAGAAAACTGTATAAACCAGAACAGCTTTTATTAAGGTATGACATTTTCTCAGTTTCTTATCTCTCTGCATCTTTGGCACACACAGAACTGAGAACAGAGATGTCTTTTCCAACCTACTCCCACAGGCAGTTCATTTGCCATAAAATACAAACTTTCTTTCACCTTTCCAAGATTTTAGCTTTATGTAAGGAAGCTGAGCTCACAACTTCTCCTCCAAACCAGCAGCTGCTTAGAGTTCCCTTTTCTACTCTGTTATCCAAGATACTGAACCCTCTCCTAAAGGACAAGAATTCTCACCTCTCAATAACCAAAATTCTGAGCTCCTCTTCCTCCTCATGCTGGAGGACGCAGAGCTCAGAGCAAAATGCTGCCAGCTGCTTCTCACAGCAAGAGGAGATGAGAAAGAACAAGGCCAAAATTTTGGAGGAAATGTCTACAAAGGCAGCAGCCAGATGAGTCCATTGGGAAAAACTCAACTCTCTGGAATCAAACATCTATGCCTGAGCAGAGGAGGGTGCAAGGGAACAGCTCCATGTGAAGGTACCTGGTTCTGGAGTCAGGTTCATTTTCCTGGCCACATCCAGGGAACCCTGCTCACATGGACACAGACACTTGGCTCTGCAGACCCCAGATGAGATTTTTCTTTTGCTGGCATTTGGATTTCAAAGAGAACACCAAGGCCTTTGATAAGAGTCCTCAGGGTCTGATCTTTCTATGAAATGAGATGTCACAGATGTGAGGGAGGAATCCTTCCCTGTGAGGATGGGAAGACCCTGGCACAGGTGCCCAGAGCAGCTGTGGCTGCCCCTGGATCCCTGGCAGTGTCCCAGGCCAGGCTGGATGGGGCTTGGAGCAGCCTGGGATGGTGGAAGGTGCCCCTGCCCATGGCAGGGAATGGAACGAGATGAGCTTTAAGAACCTTTCCAACCCAACCCATCCTGGGATTCTATGACGTTTTTACTTGATCATTGCCTTTGAAAACTGTAAAAGCATCTGTTGAGGAGATGCATGAGGCAGGGGGGACCTAAGGGGTCAAGCTTGAAAGGCACCCAGAAGTGCAGATCAATGCATCTCTGAAGAGATTCAAAAAACAGCTTTCCCTTGAAAACGTGCAGAGGTGTAGGCTCATCAACATGCAGAACCTCTGCCCTTCTTTTCAAACAACAGCTTGCTGAGCTTCAAGAGATTTCTGGCTGTAACTTTTAATTTATAGATAATCTGTGAAATAATATGGAGATGTAGGTGCCTGGTCTCCATTTCAGATGGCAACTTTTACTCCAGCAGCAGAAATATGCAGGGTATTTTCCACCACTGTTCCAGGTGAGTGATGGTTACTGTTACCACACAAAACTGATTAAAGACAAAAGTGGTCCAGGAAAAAATGACTACTAAAATGACTACTACTAAAATTGCTGATTGAATTATGACCAAAGTTAAGCTCCTTCATCTTTCTTACCCACATTTGCTCGTTGTCATTATTTTCTCTAATCTGAGCAATACTGAAGCACTACTGCAAGACTCAAAAGGGGATATCCACAGCCTGTTTCTTTGTGAATAGTTCCTTTGACTGTTTTCTCTGGAGGTCTGTCCAGTTTCCTTCATATTCACATGATGCTTTTGCAGAGTAACAGGGCAAGGGAATCACCCTTCAAACCACTGGGTCACCTGGAGTGCTCAGCTGTCTAACATGAATTCCTCTGTGACCTCTGCACTCCCTCAAACTGCTTCAGCTTGTTTTGGGAAAGGGATCCAACTTGAACATTGGATTACTTTTAGGAATGCCATCCTTACCTCCATCATATCCTGATCTATGGGGAGAAAAGCAAGGACTTGAGGGTCCCAGATCCTGGACTGCACCAGCAGGAACAGCTGGGGAGTGACCAGCTCCAGATTTGGTGCTTTTCTTCTAAAAACACTGCCCTGGTCTCATGTTTGGGGGTGATTTTCAGCAAATCCCATAAAAGGAAGTTTTTACACCCAAATATCATCCAAATTATTGAATCTGTGGCCAGAACTACCATTTTTGATTCTCTGCAATACAGGTCACCTGATGCTCCCAACTCCACCACCTTTCTGTGCCCAGGAAGATGTTCCCAGCTGCTGAGAAATGGGCAGCAGCTCAGATCTAGAGAACCATCAAAGCCTGCTGGTTTGCTTGTTTTCAACCACTGTGGGATCTTGAGCACCCATTCACATGGGAAAAATCTTTTCCAGCTGCCATTCAAAGAGTAAATTACCAGGGAGAGATGAATAAAGCCTGAATTTCTGGGTTCACACTACAAATTCCAGGCATGTTCAGGTCTTTCTCCCCATGTCAGCTCCATGAGTGACCTTGCCCTCCCCACAAATATTTGACAGGGAAGGAGGAAGAAGTTCTCCCTTGGCCAGAGGAGCAGCAGCATCCAGCACCTCTCCCCACTGACATCATCCAGGGATAAAAAGTGCTCCAGCATAAGCACTGGCACCCAGATTCTGTTCAATGGGTTTAAACTTTTGTTTTTTCCCCCTAGATTTCCATTTTGGAACATGAAGAGGTGGGAATGGAAGATTCTTAAAGGGAAAGCTCATCACCATGAAATATTTCTGTGGCAAACACAGCAACAGTTCTGCCCCACCACACAACCTCAGAAACAAGGACACACCAACACCTCCTGGAGTGCCCAGGGGCTGTATTGGGAACTGCCCTCTACACTGGGAAAGAGAAATGTGTGTGTATGATGGGGAAAACAGAGCATGTTCCACAGAAAACCCAAAAAAGAGAAGCTCTCCAGAAAGCTTTCCATCTTCCCCAGCCAAAATTAATTCTATCTTTCTCATCTCTTGGCCACTGAAGCAGAGAGATTCAGCAAATCCAAGTGAGTAAGGAATTAAGGCAGACACAATGCCAGCCCCACAGGAGGCTGCCATGGGATTTAGGAGTGACCTTGGGATATCAGCTGAGCTGGACTTCCCCAGAGCTCAGGGATCTGGGAACACCTCACAGCCCATCTTTTCATTAGCTCCCAAAGGGGCCTGGCCATGCAATCCCTTCAAGCCACCCAAGTAGCCCAGGGGTGACATTTCCAAGGAGTTCTGGGCTCTGCTGCTGGAGGCAGACCACAAGGTGCAGCAGCTTTGCACAGGGAGTAAAAGAACATGAATATATTCATCACACATATCAATTTATCAATGAAATTGTATGTCTGGAGTATGATACATGAGTCATTCATCATTTCTGCCCTCCAGCCAACCTAACTGGGTCCTATCTGCTCAGTGCAGGCAGTAGAAGAGCTGGCACTACACTGGGTGCAAACACACACACAAAAAGGAAAAATTCCCAGGGCAGAGGGTCTCCAGGAGAGCAGGGATCCTGCCCCTGTCAGGTGTGCTGCATGAAGTCCTCTAACACACAAATTTCTAGGTCACTCTAAACTGGGGGGAGCAGGGGACACCAGCCTGGGGGGCACTCAGGGTATGGGCACCCAGAAATACACCTGCAAAAGATGGGATCAGATCCTCCCAGGAAGCATCTGGGCAGAAGCCTGAATGCCACACCATCATTTTAGATTTTAACAGCAGCAGCAGCAACAATCACACAGGAAAATTCGGGCTGCTGGCACTGCTGCTGCTTCCCTCCAGTCACAACCTTTAGCTGTGCTCACACACACATCCCCACCCCCCTGTCTTGTGCATGCAGGAATGGGAAGCGATCCTGGGGATCCAGAAATGGTGGTCTGGAAGGAGAACCCCCATGGTGGAGGCAGCAGAAAGCGGGAAGGGGAGGGCTCGCTGGTGTAATTTCGGGGTTGGTCCAGGATGATGTCATAGCACTGAGCAAGTGCCATGGCCAAACCGTGGGGACTTTCTAACGCTTCCCGTCCATCTGACCTCTAATACCAACGGGCTGAAATATTTAATAGGACATTCATTTTACCTCGGAAGGGCCATTTTTCACTGCTTTCCCTGGGAAAGGCTGCTCCCAGCCCGGGTGGATGCGGGGTGGGGGAGGTGGCACACAACTAACTCTTCCGGCACACACCCCTTTCCCTACTACAAAGGCATCCACAGCAATCACATTTGCAATAGTACAAATCTTGATGGATTCATCCCATCCCCCTCCCCTTTGTAAGCCCACAGCCCGCTGTAAGCCCTCTCTCTCTCTCTCCCTTATCGCAGCCCAGCAATCCTTCCAAAGGATCAGGCAGGAAAATGCAGTCACGGTACAGTTGCTTGAAATAAATGAATGAATGAAAAAAAAAAAAAAAACGGAAAAAAAAAAAACCCCAGGCAGCAGCTCAGGGCGGGCAGCAGCGATCTTATTGTTCCCAAACCCATCTGCATCTGCATCTCCACGCCGTTCCAGCAGCTCTCACACACCTCACACACACTTCATGCACATGCAGATAAATATATTAACAAAAGGGACAGGTGGGAAATGGAGGGGATGGGGGGGGAAATGACACGGTATTAACTTCACCCAGGAAGGTGGGTTATCTCACACTGGAAATGCACAGAGAAATTAAACATATTTCACATTTACATCTCTCTCTCACACACACACACACACACACAGAGGTAAAATCTCTTTCAGTGCAATATCCAGTTGCTATGCCAACAGCACCAACAGCACGGGAGGCGATGGCAGCGAGGGGCCGAGTGGGGTGGGATGGGGTGGGGTGGG
>VYXF01010881.1:430806-447742 GCA_013397295.1 Polioptila caerulea | reverse complement strand
TTTTTTTTTTTTTTAAACCTCCAGTATTACATATGTGCCAGAAAAAAGCGAGCCGGGAGCAGAAAGCAGAGCAGGGCGATCGGAGTCCTCGGGAAGGTCGGGTTCAAGCACTGCAACCCAGCGATCCTGGTGAAAACGTGATTCCCATGTCTAGCCACGGAGATCCTGTTCCCTTCTACCACCACAGCAACATCCTGCCTCATTCCCTTTGCCGAGCTGTGTGTCCTCGATAGGGTTTCTTTGTCCCTCGTTTGCTATCTGCTGTGGGGGACGAGCATCCTGGCTAAATCCACGGCAGGCTGGAGAGCACCAGGAAAGCCTCCGTGACCACTCAGGGATCCTGCTTTCCAGTCATGATCCTGCACAGTTCTAGCACTTTCTCTCCACAGCCCACAAAGGATTTTTTTTTTTTTTTCCTTTTTAAAGCAACAGCTCCCAGGTTTTAGCAGGAATGGTTCCCGGTGCAGCTTCCCTGGCAAAGCTTCGCCGGGAGCGGCCGTGCCTTTCCCAAACGGCGCGGGCAAATTTGGGAGTGGAACAAAGCTCCAGGAGATACCCTCCTCAGAAAGGCCAGCCAAAAAAACCACACCACCACGATTTTCCCAATTGGAATGCTGACTGCCAAAAAGTCAGCACACCTGTGGGCTGCACCTTGGGGATGGAGCAGCCTTTGGACACCCGGCACAGCCCGCTCCTGCCCGGCAGCCCCAGCTCTGCAGGGCCACACTGTCACCCACCACAGTGTCAGGACTCCCATCCTCAGCCTCCAGCTCCTAAAACCTCACAGGAAGACTGAGAGATTCTTCCTGAACTAAATCCAGTTTCCAGTTCTCTGGGGTGCAAAATAAAGGCTGCCAGTGCCTAGAAAGCCCTTGCAGGGAAGAGTTGCCGCCATGAACGGGAGCAGCTCTGCCACCCTGCCATGCCCCAGCACACACCAGGAAGGTCAGAGAGCCCCACGGTGAGAAAACAGCCACCACAGAATGGTGTCTCCATCAGGACACTGCTGTCACCCCCATGCTCCTTTCCCACCCCACAGACACCTGGTTTTCCCCTCTGCTGGCCTCCATTTCCAGCTGCTTCTCACCTGCACCCACACACACTCAGCCCTTTTCAAGAGGATTCTGGAAATGAGTTCAAGCAAAAGCCAATTAGGTGCAGAAATGCTGATATTAAGAGCTGAACACCACATTGATTGAAAGTGCTTTAACCCCAAAACCTCTCCTTATCCTTTCTTTTGAGTGTTCCCAGTCCATGCTCACCTTTCCCTCACCTTTGCACAGTGCCCAAGGCCAGCACAGAGCCAGGTCTGCACCAGCTCCTCTACACCCACACAAGGGACACAGAATGAGCCAAAACAGCTAAAAAGGACAGTCCTCCACAAGGATATGGAGTGTCACAAGAAGCTGCAGTTTCATTTTATATTGGTCATTCTTATACTGGGCATTTGTGGCACTGTCTGACAGGAAAGGCAGTGAGACCACAAGAGAAATGACTGCAAATGGGCTCATCCCAGATTTCCAACTTGTGCACGTTGGTGTGACGGGCAGGGCTCTTGGGCTTGCCCACATTCCTGAGAAAGGCACATCTGAGGCTCTAGAACAGCCATCCCCAAAAAGTCCTGATTGAACACTTCAAGTCCAACAGCATCACTCAGTTTAATGTGACTCACCAGAGGCATCTCCAAGCCTGCAGTGAAGATCTCCACCAGACTCACCCACCTGAAGCACAGAGGGAACAGCAGCACACAGGAGCCACCAGTGCTGTGCTCCAGCCATGGAATGGAGGTGGGATAGGACAGAAGTCACCCCTGGTCACACACAGAGGTGCAGCAGCACAAGGCCTGCTAAGCAACACCCCAATCCCTAGATCATCTTCCTTCTCTCCATTACGCTGGCATGGCAAGGGGAATGGGAAATATTAAATCCAGAGAAGCTGCAAATCGCTGAAAAAACCCTTTTTAAATAGGCATTCAAACTTTTCAGAATGCTCCAAAACACCACCTAAAATAACAAGTTTAAGTTGCAACTGCTTTTTATGCTGGAAAATTAATCTGTGATTTACTTTTTCTTATCCAAAAGGTGGATTTTTAGAGGGCAGAGTTGTCACCCTGGCCTTGTTTTATGGGATCTCTAGTTACCTGAGTGCACATGAGAAGCTCAGAGCAGAATTAAATTGCCCTTCAGGAATGTGAATTAACCACATTCTGCATTTCAAACTCAGCTGAGCAAGGAATGGGAAAATTCCTTTGCAACTGAGCAAGCCATAGGACCAATTTCAAGGGGACAAAAAACTCTGTGGTTGTCCTTGGCACCCTTAAATCCAGGATGTGAGCATTTTGCAGCAGACAGGCACCCACCAGCTCTCACCTAAGTCCAGGGAACCTTCACAGGCACGTTTTTCTGGAAAAGCTGTCCCTTATCAAAAATAAAAACACTTGCCATGAAGAGTTACCAAATCTAACAGGTTCCACTGCCCCAGGGACAGCTGGTAAGAGAAATGAACCTTTGAGTAGCCACATGTCCACCAGCCTTCCTCAGATGAGGTGACTGATGGCAAAGACAAATCCAGAAAAATAGAATTTTACTGCTTTTATTTTAAAATAAAATTCTTCTTCTCCCAAAAACATGCTAAGAAACACTGCAGTCATAACTGTTGGCACAGATAAGGAAATTTTGTTTCCAATTTTTAGCTTCAGATGTGTGGGAAACAAAGACCCAAAACTGGCACCTCAGCTCAAGGCACCCAGTAAGAAAAATGTGACTGAAAGCACCCCAGAAACTCATCAAGGTTGGGTCAGCTCTCAGCCCCAAATCTGCACTTCAACCCTGGTTTGTATCTAAAGTAATGTATCTTCTGTACACACTTCATTTTCCACCTCTTTTCTGTGGGTTTTTGCAGTATTTGCCTTAAGGATGCAACTTGGGGCATGCTCAGCTCACAACTCACTCATTAAAATCCTTTTATTCAGGGCCAACAATCGAGAATCTTCAACTTCCTTCTCAAGGAGTAATTTGTTCCTCTGACTGTATCATCCACAGAAACAGTTTTCAGGTTGGTCACAACAAAGAGGGAGATTTTGGCTGGGACACTGACAGGACAAAACTTTTCTCAGATATTCCCCCAGTGTTATCTGACCAGAGCTGGTGAAGGTGCTGCTTCCAGCTGGATCTTGTGGGAATTATTTAAGGTAAAGTGTTTTTGGGAAGTTATAAAGCAGGCTTCAGGAGTAGGAAAAGAAAACTTAGAGAAACTGCTCCTGGTGTATTGTCTGAGTGCCTCACAGGAGTTTGGGTCAAACCATGAGTTCAAAATCCACTATAGAGTGGATTCTGCTCCAAGTCCCATCCCAGTTCTACCACACGTTGTGTTTTCATCCTTCTCCTCACTGGAAAAAAGGTCTTTACCATCCAAATTCTGCCCAGCCCAAAGCTGGGACACCTCCACCTTCTCCTCAGGAGGAACACTCCCTTTCACACTAGGGTTTTTTGCTTTGCACACTGAATAAAACCTCCACAGGCACAGGAGGACTCATTACCTGCAAGGGCAGCCAGTCTCCTGCACAAACAGGAAAGGCAATTTCCAAGCCACACTAAGGACTTCTATGGAATTGCAGCAAATCCCTGCTTTCTAGGAATTTAAAGAGCAAGGAAAACAACAGTGTGGCACTGTTTGTCTTAATACACTGCAGTCAGTGCCTCCATAATCAGAGAGGTTTAAGCTCTCTCCACGCACAAAATTCCCCACAAATGCTGAAATTAATTGGAGTAGCAACAGGAGATGTGCACAGGTTAATTTACAGAATCTAGGAAGTCACTCAAGTTGCAGCAGTTGTTGCAAAGGTACTTTATTATTACAGACATTGGGTGAGAATTTGTGATGATCAACTACAAAGATCCTCTTTTTCATCTTTTTGTTATAAACCAGATCTTAATCACAAGGTTTCCCTGACATTTTACTGCCCAAGTTTCAGAAGGTGCTGATGATTTTAAGACTGAAGCAAGAACAGTAACAACTGAGTACTGCAGTTGAAAAAACCCAGTATTTTACTGTTTGTTTGTTTAAAAGATGACAACATCTTACTATTACAGTTTTGTGGAAATAAAATAATAATAAATTCATTGAGGACAATAAAATAATATTTCTGGGAAGCCACCTGTGTCCACACTGCCATTTACCAGCAGCTGAACAAAGCAGGTGACAAAACATCTGAGATACACCAGCTGATGCCTGTACTCACTTTATTGTCTAACTCTGGGAGCCAAAAATCTTTATCCTCATTTTAAGATGAATTAACTGATATTTATCTGATTTTAAAATCTGGGTTGTGTGTCTTTGAAGCACAATGTACTTGGAGTTTAACTCCTTGCCCCATTTTGTTATTTTTTGGGGCTCTCAGACACAATTTGGTTTGTATTTTACTCTTCAGCTCTCAACCAGTGCAGCTGAACAATTCCTGAAGGGAGATGGATGTGAGAATGTGTATGCACAGGCAAAATGACCCTTGGATGGAGTAGCAGAGTTATTTAACCATATTCAGAAGAGACACAGAGTTCTTACACTGAACATATTGAGACGTACATGGAGGAGCTCACCAACCTCCAAAAGGGCAAGGAAAACTTCCTCATCCAAGCCAGACATCTGAATTTCCTGAAAAGAATATGCTGGTGATTAAGGTGTCCTCCTGAGGGAGCAGGCTTTGATCCCAAGGATGGGCTTCCTGCCTGAGTAGCTCACATGATTGCCATTTTTTTCCTCCCAGGAGTTCAGGACACAGCTATAAACTAAATAACACGAAGAGCTCCACATTCAATTATGGCTTGTTATTATTTTCAGTATTTTATTCCTGTTCAGTGGTTTTTCTCCCAGCCTAACAGGTGTACTCTGCCAGGTGGGAGTCACCTTTGTTCTAAGCACAAGTTTAAAACCATGGAGCTCTGCTGTGTTGTGGAAGAGATAAGGCTGTGCCTGTTTTCCACAGAGGATTCAGCCCAAATGCAGCAAACCCCAAGCACTTTGGCTGCCATGAACCAGTGACAATGAACCGGATCAGAACAGGTCATTTCACTTACCCTGTGACCACAAAACATTTTTGGAAGTTACAGCCAACTAGCAGCTGTTAAAAAAAAGAAAGAAAATGAGTTGTTTACAAGTGCTTTTACTCCATCAGCCTCTTCCCTAAGCCCCTTCCTCTGGGGAGCTGGTCACGGGATGGATGCCAGGAATGCTCCTTGGAGATGCCTGAGGCTTCTCCCAGCCAAGCCCCACACAGGGCTGGGCTGCTCCTGCTTTCCTCCAGGCAAGGGCAGCCCAGCTCTCCACAGCAGCTGGGAGCACTGAAGGCTGAGCAGTGCCTCTCACACCACCACAGACTCCTCTGCCTCCGTTCTACCTGCACGTGGCACTCTGTGGCTGTGCCCCCAACACCAAAAGGCCTCTGACTCTTCAGAGCTTTGAGCCACAGAAAATGCCAACACTCCAGGCCATTTTGCCATCTTGGATCCTTTCCACAGCCTGGAGGTTGTTAATTAACACATTTGTGGAATACCACAATTTTACACAACACTTTTGACTTCACCCATGTCCAAACCATCTCATGTGTGACCCTATACCCACAAAATGCTGCTTATGTTCATCAGTGTTTTCTTTTTAGCCTTTAAAGGCTGATTAAATGAAGAAGAAGAGCTTAAATTAAACTTGACCTCCAGGTTCTTTCCACTGTGTTTGTGAGGGGCTCAGAGTGATACCCACAACTCAGCTTCATCCCAGTTTCCAGAAACGCAGTTAAAGCACAAGACAAACTGAAATCTTGCCAGAACAAGGAACTTTACCTTGAAAATAAAGTGGGTTGTGTGTGGACATAAACCCCCCTCAAATGTCCAGCTCCAATTTTAGTCTCTTCACGTGTATTAATACACACACAATATACACATGAAGCATTTAAAATGTAACAAAGAATAAAAAAAATAGTGTAATAAATTAAAACAATGTATTTGCAAACTGGAATATGTCCTGCTACACAGAGTCCAAATCTGCTTTATGAATTACATACAGCAGAAGGGAACATTTTGCAGTGGAGAAGGAATCTACTCCAAGGATCAGCAGTCCTAGCTGATCATTAACTGTTTTGTGAAGACCATCAGTGCAGACCTGGGCTTTCTGCTCCCAAAATTACCCTAAAACACTTGTGTTAAGTGATCTAGAGGTGATTTCTTTTATAATACTTCAGTTACAGGTATGCAAGACACCCCAGGTTTTTTTCAAACCAGATAAAGACTTCCACGTGGTGTCCTGTTTGTGCATCATACTCAGCTGAACAGCTACACACAAGTCCAAGAGGACTGAATTTACAGCATCAGAAATCCTGTATTTGTACTTTACAAGTGCCACACAACCATTACAAATCATGGTATTAGTCTTAAAACAAGCAGGAATTCTACTCCTTTCACAAATGCCATTTATGTCTGGTGGGAGCAGCTCCTGTTTTGTTTTTATCAACCATAAATGACTCTGAGCAGCCACTATAACCCATGAATTCTGTGTAAATCAGTCCCTCAAATTCCATTTTAATGCAGGAGCAAATATGGCTGTTTAGCAACATGAAATTGAAGTCAACACACATTTTGAGAGCCCATACAAAATAAGAAAGAGCTCCAATCATAAGCACCCAGAACATCCATCACTGGTGCTGCCCTTCATTCAGGACAGTTCCATGGGCTGGCATTTGGTCCCTAACATCTTATTTTCACCTTTCTGAATAAACAATCTTCTCTAAAGATGCTGTCAAGAGTCTTCAGGAAAGAGGCAAACCCCTAAAATCTTTGCAATTTCTCTGCCAGTATCTTTAAATATGTAAGACCATGTTTTGTTGAAGACAAAACTTTTCAATAGTTCTTAATATTCAATGACACAAACCCTGCACTTCAGGAGGAAAAACTGCTTACAAATAGTTAGTTACAACCAAGCTTTACTGTAACCTTCCAAACAAGAAATTCATACTTTTCATGCTGCTGCAGTGTTTTAGCTCCTCTGGCAAACAGCAAACGTACACTTTGAAGTTCCTTGCAAATGAAACCAACACAACCAACCTACATTTTGCTGCCCACTAGCAAATGACACTGCTAAGGCCAAGCCAAAACTATTTTAGTCAGACAAACAGTGGAGATGAGATGCTGGCTTACAGCTAGACAACCTTAGCTTGATATGCAGCCCTAAGAAAATGCAAAGCATCAGATCACAGCATGCAGCAGAGGAGCAGGAAAGCATCGAGTGGAACTCCACTCCAAACGTACCTCGTGGGAAGGCTCCAAAGCTCTGCACACTTCCACTCCTCACGAGGGAAATCCAAGTGCAGGCAGGTTTTAATCACACACTGTGCCTGGCAGAGGGTTAGCTTGGCTGCCAGCACCAGCACAGAACACAGGACAGGCATTCCCAAGGAAGCAAGGGGGTCCCAAGCAGAGGTGCACATGCAGGGCTGGGCATGCGGGGAGGCTGGGTGACCCTGCCTAGGCACTGACAGCACTTTCAGTAGCAACCTCTTTTCACAGGCAGGTTCTTTGGATGCTCTTAAAGACAAAAACCCACAGAACTTGACTCTGGCAAGCCCAGCAGCAGCTCCTGCTCTGAGCACAGAGCACCAGGGCACACGTACCTTCTTGTGAACAACGGAGGAGGTGGAATTAATGGTGCTCTCGTCACTATGCATCATGACCAGCTCAGGGCTGCTCTCATCCAGGACCTCCTGCATGCTGCTCACACTGCTGCTCTGGCTGCCTGTGCTCACAGACATGCTGGGGATGGAATGGTTGCTGCCCAGACTGTCCATCTTCCTACTCAGGTTTGATCCATGCTCACTGTCCTATAAAACAAGGGGCATCAGTTACAGATCCCGCAGGACATCACCTGCCCAGCACGTGCCTGCAACGCCCAGAGTTTGTTTTAAAGGTGACTCTGCAGACTTCAAGGGTCTGTGGGCAGTATTTTGCCAGCTGCACATCTCAAAGGGCTGTTTGGGTTCTGGGATGCTCCATATCAGGCAGGCAGCTTCTGCCTTTTCCCCTGCAATTTGATTGCATCAAGGTTTCAAGCCATTTTTTTCCCACATATCCTTAAGTCTGGGCATGGCTCTTGGCTTGATAGGAGACACCCAAGAATACTGGATGGCTGGTGGAAGGAGCCTCATAATTAAGAGGACTGATCCAAGTTTGAATTAAAACAAAGTCAGGATCTGCTATAACACATTTCCTGAATCAGAAAATACGTAAGACAATGAACTCATTTATTATTTGATACATTCTACATGGTGGAGAGGTTTTAACCTCCAAGTCCCAAACAGGCAGCAGCTCAATTCTATCAAGCTAAAACCCCCTTGAACCTTGTGTTTTCAGCCAAGATAAAGGTGAGTGAAGAACCTTAGCAGCTGACTCAGATGAGCCTGCGTTATTACAGGGGTTAAAACTCGGATACACCTAACTAAAGATTCCTTGTGTGAGAGGCATTTTGGATTCTACAGACAAATATCAGGAGATAGCAGCCTTTTTTCTCCTTCCATACCCATAGGAGTATGCCAGAGTCTGTGCTTAGTCTGGACTGATTTAGAGAATTTATGGAGTCTTTTGTAATTAATTGCTGGCACCAAAGAGGCTCGCAAGGAGCTCGCAGTGAGGACAGAACTCTGAACATCCTTCAGCTCCTGGGGTGAAGCAGCCTTGACTCACTAAAATGAGCAGCCTGCTGCTGCATCCAGTTTGCCCTGGCCTCTGAAGGGAGCTTGGGGAGAATTCCATTACAAATCAATTAACAGGGAACTCATTTTGTTGGAGACCGACAGGAAGATAAAATTGAGACTTGACAGATTTGCCTTTGATTGTGTGATTATTTTTTAAGCAATCAGCAGATCATTCAGAGCCTGCGTGAGAGCACTTAAAATCCAGAATAATACTATTTTACAGAGAACATAGGAACAGGGGAATGAAAATATTTTCAGGATGCTCATATGGAGTTGCAGAAGAAATCACATACTGAAGGATCTGAGGCTGTGTAATTAAGGAATGTTTATGCAGGAAGGACAGAGATGAGATTGCATATGCAACCTTAGCACCAGCTTCCTGACTTCAACTTTCACCTTCCTGGAAGGGCTCTGAGGAAAGCATTAGTAATATTTTGCATGTTAAAAAGATTTTTAAGGCTCATCTTCCACCTTAGAAAGCATAAGGTAGAAGAAGGAAGTGCCTGGTGGCATTTCCAGTGGGGCAGGTTCTGTGCCCAGCACATGCTGGGTCTGCTGTCCCTGCCCAGTTAGTGACACACACGAGCAGTGACACCTCCTGTGGTGGGACAGGGCTCAGGGGTCAGTGCAGAGCATGCTGTGCACATGCAGAGTGTCAGCTGCATCCCTGCCATCCCTGCAGATGCAACAGCTCTTCCCCCTGCTTTCCTCAGGAGTGGGGACAGGAGCAACAGAAGACACACCTTGGAGCCAAACACTTCCACGTCTTCCCTGCTGAGCTTGGAAGTGCTCAACAGCCAAGTGGGAAAGCCATTCCCTGGCACTCTGCTGACAGCTGCCACGTGTGGGGACAGAAACTGGAAGTCTGACACTCCCCCAGCCCCCAGGTAAGCTCCAGGTGTGGAAGCTGGAGGGGACCTTTAATCCCAGCAGTTGTTGTTCTTTCTCCTTTTTTGTTCTTAAACAGCACAAAGTGCCAGTCCCCTCCTCCTGCAGCTCCACCTGAGACCCACGAGCCCATCTCTCCACCCAGTTTAGCTTTAAAGGAGCATTTGACACCCCCAAACCTCAAACCCAAGCCCCTGAAGACCCTCTGAGCTTGGGAACCTCGCTGTGTGTTACTGCCTCGCTCCACTGGAGCAAAAGGAACTCAGACATCAATTTGTCTGTCTTTCACTGAGAAGCAGTCATGGATTTATTTATGCATTGTGCCTGCACCAAGTGACATTAATTTCCATCTAAGCTCATCAATTGAAAAATGACTGGTTTCCTTCTCTCAGCCACAGTTAGGGTCAATTATCATACACTGATTAAGTGGGTTGTTTATGACAAGATTTAAACTGAAGCTGCATTTTAGGTCTTTAACCTTTTTCTTCTTTAACATTAAAGAATTTTAAAAACATAAGTCTTACTAATTCAGTGATCTGCTTTTCAGCTCATGAGAGGCCAATTACTTTACGGTAAAGTTGTGGTAATTGAAAAAATATTAACATTAATGGAGTTGTTTTGACTGTGCAGACGAGAAAGAAAAGCTTGGGCTGTCAAAGACCCTCCTCCACACAGGCTGGGAGCCACTTTTCACAGAGAGCCTCCCTCAGAATGAGTTTCCTCCCTAAAGCTTCCAGAAGAAAGGGCAGCACTGGAAAAAACCCAAAGTTTCACATGTACAGTAATTAGCAGCTTTGATACTGAGCAAGGACTACTTTCACTCATTATCCTCTCCTGCCTCTCTGCTGATCCAGATGATATTCCAACAACATTCCTCACCTAGGCTGTGCCTGTCCTGCCACCCTGAGGACAGGTCCATCCCCCTGGCCCTAAAATGACTGGTACCAGTGTGAATGTGGCCACAAAGGCCGAGTACCTCCTCCTCCTCCTGGGACTCATTCAGGGGGCCGTTCCGTGTCTCCTGGAACAGGATTTTCTTCATTTTCCGGTACTGCAGGTTGTCCAGCTCCCTGACTGCATCCTTGGTCCTTTGGATGAGGTCTATGAGCACCCTGGGCGGTCGCTCCCGGCGGACAAAGTCGTGCAGGGTCAAAGGAAAATGAACATTCCTTTGAGACTGGGCTTACCCCAGGGACAACAGGGGACTGTTCACCCCTGAAGTGAGCTGCTATTCTGCAATTTATCTGTTCATATTCAATAATTGGTAATAAACCTTCTCAAAGACTCCAAGCACACTGAGCTTTTGCTGGGGTCAGGTTTTCTGAGCTCTCCAGGCTACACAGACCCTTTGTCCCTTCCTGAGCTGGTTCACTCAAAACACATGAGGTGACACTTCCAGCCTTGGAGGCACAGGAGTGAACAAAATGCATCCAGAACAAAGCAGAATCAACTTGCAAAGATTTATCCTGCACCTACCTATTCCAATTCACACATAAAACCAGCAAGGAGACCACAAAGTTTATTTATACCTAAAGCTTTTGTCGCCAGAGTTGAAATCAAATCAGGCTCTTGTCAACTCCTGCACAGGTTTTAAGTGCAGACTTAACAAATTCTTTAAAGGTATTTAAGAACATGATTAAAGCCCCTTCTCTGATTTATCAGATACATTCTCCTGAACTGTACAGCTGGCAGTGGATGTAAAAGTCTCCAGCTTTCCCATTTAACCCGGGCTAAAGCAGACAAGCTGAGTGAACACTTGCCAATATGGGATTCCTACAGCTGGGTGTGCTGCTTAGTAGCACCCAAGGGGGATGGCTTTAGGGCACAAACATCTTCTGCAGACTTATAGAAAAATTTACAGTAAAACCAGAAAAAATTGCAATGGAAAAAAAAAAACAAAAAAAGAAATTTGGGCGGAAAAAGGTTGTTCATTACTGCACATTGCAAATGCCACAAGGGGCTTTTGTTAGAGCCTCAACAGCTGGGCCCACCTGCAAGGAAATTCTCAGGAGGGTCACCTCTGCCTGCTCAGCCTGCCAGCGCTCCTGTGGGCTCAGTCCAAAGTGAATTCATCCCCTGGAGCTGCAGTAACCAGCACAGGGAGCCCCAGCCCACCCTGAAACAGGAGCCTGCAACAAAAGAGCTGAAAGGATGAGCTAATCATCTTCTAATGATTTGTAAATAAACAAGGACAGCATCATGCCACAAGCTGGTTTCTCGTTTTTAACTGAATTCCAACTGTTGTGCATTTGAGTTTTGCTAGTGGGGACAGCCAGTCATTTCAGTACCCATTTTTTGCTTGTAGTGATGGTGTTTATTTTTGAATCAGAGCTAAAAGTTCTAAACATCATTTCACACAGAAACAAAATGAATCATTTCTGCTCCTCAACGCAGATAACCACTATTTATTTCTCTGTGAACAGTAACAATCTGCAGCTTATTTATGATTAGGAAAAAAAAGGAACCCATTTTTATCTCATTGTAGATCATTTTTAGAAAGCAGTGAAGCATTTGGAATCACAATCCTGAACCTAAATCCATTCTATGTGTGCACTCAAATATTAAAAGGTGACCATGTGAAAAGTGTAGGGCAGACATAAATATAAATAAAATACAAATATAAAACGCAGAATAGACAGGATTTCAGACTCAGATCTCAGCTCTAATTGTTTGTACAGACTCCAACCCAAGGTACTCCTGAAATCACATCTTTCAATGAACTCAGCCTGTTCCTAGAGAGCAGCAAGGCTGCCAATCCCCAGGAATGAATCATTCCAAAACCCACAACATAAACCTATTAGCTGGTACGGGTGCTACAAGTAGAACCAGGGAACAAAACACTGATTATTTGCCACAGCACAAATGTACCACAGGAAATAAAAAAAATATACCAAGGTGCCAAAGGGAGCACAAACAGCTCCTTCATCATTTACCTGGAGAGATCATTGGCACCAGCAGCCAGAGGGAGAGCAGGGCTAATAATCAACTTTAAAGAAAGGCAATACTTAAAAGAAATGCCAAAGTCTGATGGAAAAGGGGCTGGACAGGATTTCACACCCCTCTCTACCTTCTAATGGAAAGCTGCTCCTGAATTTCCCAAAAGCAAAGCCCTTGGAGCTGTAAACAGTTCCTCCATTTCCCAGGTAAACTGAACCCAAATGACTTAAACTGGAACTGATTTATGATTCACTGACAAAACCTTGGCAAACTCTACCAACATCACTCCCAATTCCCCCTCCTGCAGGCTCTTGGCAGTGATGGACCTGTAAAAACCCCTTCCAAAATGATCCAGTTATTTCCAAAACAAGTTTAATGAATTGGGTTCAGTATAGAAACCATTAAAGGGATTTAAACAACTTTTGGCTCTGGTGGTTTGATTAGGGGAGGAAGTCAGCCTTGGCCTAGCCCCTTAATGGTACTTTTAACTGCTAAGTGTGATGCATGAATGGAGGGAAAAGAAAGGCAAAAAAAACCAACTAAAGAGTGGATTTTTCTAAGGGCAAATATCTGTTCACCATCTTTACAATTATTTTGGTAGACAAACAGATTTCCCCCCAGATTTCTGGAAAAGATTTGATAAATTACCCGTAACAAATCTGTTGATGATGGCCTTTCCTGAGGTATTTTCTGTAAGCAGTAATCAACAAATCCCCTAAAGGAGTCTGACCTGCAAATAAACAAAAAAATTAAAAAAAAAAAATTAAAAAATCTAAATGAAAAAAAAGAAGCTCAGGATGTGGAATATATTCAAACTTATCAGTGCAAGCAAAAGAAAAACATTGACTAATTTGTTATTAAGTTCTAAGGCAGAGAAAGTAACTGGGTTTTTCCAAATTCCAAATTGATCTCATCAATTCTTTCCCAGTTAAAGGTTGTTGAAACAACCTGGACACACAACTATCCCCAAGCATAAACTGAAAATCAAGTTAGAACTACATGCACCAGCCACTGTTTATGATTTTACTTCAACTGCTTAAAAACAAATGTGGAATTCTTGGGAACTCCAGAAATGCCCTCACTGATCTCTGGGAGGCTACAGAGGGAACCCTGCCTTGGTAAAGCCCCTCAAAGCTCAGTTCAACACTTGAGGCTTTATTTGAGGTTTTATCCCAACTGGAAAGAAGGAAATGGATCTTTTTGGTGCCACTGGACTCAAAGGGAGCTCAAAAAGCACTTTGGTGACTCCAGGAGAGCAAACAGGGAACTGGATTATAAACCTACAATCAGGAACAGGGATGTGGTGCTGTGTTTATCCACAGCTGTCTCTGCTCTGCACTGCAAATCCTGCCCAGAACCTGGGCACCACACTGCAGGCAGCAGAGCAAGCTCCTGGAACCTTGAAAAACGGGCAAAACAGAGAGGATGAAATAAGGAAACTGCAGTGCTCTGGGTAAAATGCTCAGCAATTAAACAGTTGTGCTGCTGAAATGTCCAGCAGAGAAATGGGAGAACTTCACACCTACCAGGAGCTTTTGTTTCAAGCTTTCTGCAGACTCTGCCAAGCATCACCCCACAGCAACATTCCAGTCTTGGGTAAAGGGAACAGGGCAAGCCCTCTGCTCCCTCAGAATAACAAAGTGTTCTTGTATCCCAGCTCAGATTCTGGAACAAGCCTGGAGCACGGGGAGTATTCACTGGCCACAGAGCTCTGAGAGCTTCTGGAGTCACCCACTGACAAAAATATCCAATTACCTCCATGTTCTCCTCCCTTTCTCCACATTTCAGCTGCACAGCAATGCTAACAACTCTCCTGCCAACAGGGATCTTCAGCAGCTGGAAACTTTGCTGATGCTGAGCCATGGCTGGTTTAACACATCTAAGAATATTTTTATTCCTACAGCAGCTACACCCCAGAATTAACATCTCCACACTTTTAGATTGTAGAACAGCCAGAGTGACAAAAGGTCAAAAGTTAGCCAGCCTACATGAAATTTGAGAACACACACAAATCACCACACTGCAGCCAACATGTTCATTGTCAAGCTTGAACTGTGCAGTGTCACAGGGCATTTTCAGGGAAATAAACAACAAAAAATCAGCTGTTAATGGTTCTCTTACCATTCATTTGATTGTAACCTAGGGGAATCGTTCTGGGCTATGTGATATAAGGCACTCATTGCATTCATGTTGAAAAGTGGAGGCTTCCTTTCAGCTGGAAAGAGAAAAGAACAGAAAGGTGGGATAAGGCTGTCTGGAAAGAAAGGACAAATGTGTGGAAGTATGAGCAGGGTATCACTGCTACATCAATACTCAGTGCTGTTGCCATCACACTTAGGCTAATTATTTTAATATTCCAAGTTAGACCAAGACACCCACTCAAGGAAAGCTGCTGTTCACTTGGAGAGGGATGACAAAATCCAAGGAGAGCAGGATATAAATTATAAGGAAAAGTTTGCAGTAAGTATTACTTTAACTGGAACATCTCACACCTGATCTGCTGTGGCAAAATCAGCTGAAAGTGAGTAAAACTAATCTTAGGCACAGTTCAGGGCCAGGACATGCTGCATCAGTCCCTGCAGATCTTTGATGCACTGCTGGAACATGTGGATTACAGGGAAAAGTGGCTGCTTGCCTCATTTGTCACTGCAAGTGGGACAGGTTACCAAACTCACTTGCCAGATGTGCCATGAACTCCCTCTCACTGGAATCCTTCCCAGTCCTTGCACAAGAGGCACGTGCCCAGCAGCCCTGACCTCTCAGGTGGGCAGAACTCACAGAGCTCTGGGGGAGGCTGGTTCTCACCAGGATCAGTGGTGCCAGGATTTCTCAGTTCTTTCAGGCCAGGGCAGTCCCTTGCCATGCAGCCAAAGCACCACATCTGCCTCTCCTTAATCACTACTTCCTTCAGCTACACGAGGAATTAAGACATCAGCATTCAGAGAAAGACAAGTGCTGCTCAACAGGAGATTTCCTCCCACTGCTGCCTGACCCGTGTTCAGACAGGGAATCAGGCAAAGTTCGAAGTTTAAAAGAGTTTAATGCTTCTCAAAAGGGTATTTTGAAAGAAAGCAAATCCGTCATCTTTGTAAAGTGGCTTTGAGGTTCCTGAGTAAGAGGCTCCACAGAAATTCTGGCACCAAGACTGTCAGGGAAATAAACAACAGTGTCTCTCTCCTACTGCTGTGATTTACTCCTGGAGAGGCTGTGACACGCCTGAACCCCACACCAACAAAAATCATTGGCCATGCACAACAACAGAAGGCTGAAACTTCCAATTCTGGCATTCTTTATGTCAAAATACAGACCATGTCAGCATGCTGGCACATGAAACACAGCCATGTTAGTTACTGGTTATCTACACCATCTCAGTTCTGGAGATAACATTTCCTCTGCACATCCCCCTCTTTGTTATCTCACACATTTCTGCTGATTAAACATTCATCAATGACATTTTCAGTGAACTCATCCACTCAATAAGTTATTGGTGTATTTCTGTTAAGAAGAATCCATATCAAGACTGATTTTTGAAAATAATCTACTCAGCACATGCAGTGTCAGTATTTAAACTTGAAACACACACATAGAAGTGTCTGTGTACCTGCCATCACATCCACCAGGCTCTGTGGATGTGCACCATTTGCCCTTTGCAGTGCAAACCCTTTTCTTCTCCTCACGTAAAGAACCTGTCCACGATGACTCAAGGCACAAACTTTTCTGCTGAGACTGCAGATTTTTGTTTCAGAGAGCAGGGAAGTAAGAATTGAAAATTAAATGTAGGTCCCTTCTGACACACAATCCTTTAGGACACCAGTTCCCTTGACACAACAGCTGGGACAACTTTGTCAGAGTGCAGCTTGGAACACACAGATGACAAACCATGGTTTGCTCTCAGTCCAGAGCAAAATGCTCTGGTTCTCCAGGGAATAACTGAGCACACCAGACTCACATGAAAGTGCATTAGTGGCTTGCTCTTGATTTGCCAGCAAGAAGAAGATTTAGTTGTCAGAGTTTTCCAAGTCAGGCATTTTAGAGGGGAGAATTGATGAGGAATAAGGATCTTCCCTTTTTGCAGGAGTTCCCACCACACTGCAGAGTGGAGTTTCCTGTGTGCTCACTCACCCAACTCGATGCATGTGATCCCCAGAGACCAAACATCCACCTTCCCGTCGTACTGCCCCTCGTCCATAGCAAGGATCACCTCTGGTGCCATCCTGCCAAGCACAGAGCAAAGGCTGCCTCAGGGGACACACAGGGACACCCCTGGCACACCACCTGGGCTGGCTTCATCCCCTTCAGCAAAGCCACTGAGCAGGAGAGACAGCAGGGAGCAGAGGAAAAGGGCGCTGGAATGGAACAAGGACTGACCACAGCAGCAAC
>VYXF01010881.1:415906-430719 GCA_013397295.1 Polioptila caerulea | reverse complement strand
GAGGAAAGGGGGGGGAAGAAAAACACAAGGAAAAGGGCGAAGAAACAAAGAAGAAAGGAGGGGGAGGGGAAAAAAGGGTCAACCCAACCATCTTCCTGTTGGCAGAATATGTTGGCACATGGGAGACCCTCCTGTTTCCAAAGGCACTGTAGCTGCAGGCTGACAGCAAGGGCTGGGAGGGCCCTAAAGGCACCCCTTGCACCCTCCTCCACCAGGAGCATTTCCAGCAGCCTGGGGGTGCAGCTATGAAAGGAACAGCGGGCACATAGGGTGGTCCAGGATAAAGGGATGAAGTGGGGACAGGGAAGCAGCAGGCCCAGCCTGCAAAAATTCAGCCTCTTGTGTTCTTCCAAAAAAAGGCTTCCTGCCAAACGGCCTCATTCCAAGGCTGGGCCATGGTGACCTCCCAGCACTGCCTGGGGCCTCTGCCACAGAATCAGTGGAGCGTGGAGCTGTGCTGGTCCTCGGTGCTGGGAATGCCAAGGAACTCGGGTGACCCCTCAGCAGCTCCTCCCAAACAGGATTTAAGTAGCTGTGTGACTTCCAGTCCAACTAACAGGACCCCCCTTCCTCCATGAGTGTCTCAGTCCCATCACCTGAGGCAAGTGTGAGTTATTTTCAAGTCAATGGCATTGCAAGAGTGGCACTGCACAGCCTAAACCTCTCCTTATGGACCATGAGGAAGGACAGACTTCCTGAGGATCTGGACACAGGGATAAGAGGAAAATTGCTTGCCTAATGAAGATTTTATCCAGGTATTATTATTGTATTGTGAAGCACGGGAAAGGGAAGAGAGCAGTTTTATCAGGGACTAAAGCACTGCAGGCTTCACTCACCAGTAAGGCGTTCCCACAAAAGAGTTGGCAGGGCAGACTATAGATGCAGACCCAAAATCAGCGAGTTTCACTTGACCTGGTTCTGTTAGAAGAATATTTCCAGCTTTAATATCCCTTTAACAGAGGAAAAAAAAAGAGGGGAAAAAAAGTAATTTAACATGATGTAAACTCTGGTGAGGTGCCTTTGCCTGCAATTTGTAATCCTGGGACAGAGAGACAGAGGGGAATTCACTGACAGTGTTTCAGCAACAAGCCCAGAGTAACCTCTATTCCCCCATCCCCTGGACAGCACTGCTTCCAAAGTAATATTATGGAATATTTCACCCACAAGTGCTACTCACACATCCCAACACTTCTGCTGCAGGACAAGTCTTGTGTGTGCAAGAACAAACACCTCCAGAGTACAGGAGAGACAGCACAGGCTGTCCCCTTCGCTGTCACCCCCACTGTACCACTGCCAAAGGGATGGAGCACCTCTCCCACAAGAAAAGGATGAGAGAACTGGAATTGTTTGGCCTGGAGAAAAGAAGGCTTCAGGGTGACCTAACTGTGGCCTTCCAGTACCTGAAGGGAGCCTACAAGAAAGATGGAGAGGGATTTATTCCCTATTTCTAAGGGATGGAGGGACAGGACACAGGGAATGGCTTCCCACTGACAGAGAACAGGGTTAGATGGGAAATTAAGAAGGAATCCTTCCCTATAAGGGTGGTGAAGCCTTGGCACAAGGTGCCCAGAGAAGCTGTGGCTGCCTCTGGATCCCTGGAAGTGTCCAAGGCCAGGCTGGACAGGGCTGAAGCACCCTGGGCTAGTGGAAGGTATCCCTGCCCATGGCAGGAGTTGGCACCGGATGAACTTTAAAGTCCCTTCCAAACCAAACAATGCTGTGATTCTATACCACGGCTCAGCAGCCACATCAGGAATAAGGAACATATCTGCCAGCCTTGTTCCTGCAATTAAACACTAAAACCAACAAGAATTCCGCCCTCTTCCATCCCCAGCGCGACCCCAGCGGGGTCCGCCGCGCGGGGCCTGCAGTGCCGCTCCCTCGCCACCAGGTGGCCCCCCCGCGCCAGCTCCCCGAGCGGGCCGGACCCGCGGGACCCGCTCCCAAAATTGGGTCCCCGATCCCAAAACTGGGTCCCCGCTCCCAAAACTGAGTACCCGACCACAAAATTCTGCCCCTTCTCCGTCAGCCCCGCCGCTCCCACTGGCAGAGGAACTCCTCCCCGGGGCAGCGCACAGCAGCGCCGCGCTGCTCCCCGCCCAGCCAGGGCTCGCCCTCTCGCCTCTCCTTTTGTGCCCCAGCAGCCACAAAAGCAGGAATGTGCTGCTGCTCCTCGTTCCTGGGCCAGCAGATTGGCCTTGAAGCGGGTAAAAGGTGGAATATCCCTTGGATGAAATCCATGGTTACAGAAGCACTGGATAGTTGGGGCTGGAAGGCTCTGGAGATCACCCAGAGCAACCCCCCTGAGCAGGTGACACAGGAACGTGTCCAGGTGAGTTTGGGGTGTCTCCAGAGAGGGAAAATCCACATCCTCCCTGGGCAACTGTTCCTGGGCTCTGCCACCCTCCATGGAAAAGTGCTTTGGTTTCTTCACAGGTAGTTTTATCCTTGACTTTCACTTCCATCACCTGACTGTGATTCCATCAGGCCTCTGTGGCCTCCCTGCCACCAAAAACCAGGCCATGCAAAACCAGTTCTACTTTTTCACATAAAAATATATATATATATATATTAAAAAAATCTAGTCTTAGAAATAGTCTAGCTCAGTGAACTCCAATTTATTTGGACATTTAGGGTGATATTCTTCTATCAGTGCTTAGTGCAACATTCCTGCATAGCCTTTGTTACCAGAGTCTGCACAGAACAATTGCCAGCAAGGCAGAGAAAATGTTGGGAGAGGAGCATTTCCAAAGCTGTTTCAAGCCAGTGAAGCAGCTTTGAGAGCAGCAGATGGAAGGGCAGCAGCTCCAGCCTCACCTGTGGATCCTACAGTGGGAGTGCAGGTAGGCCAGCCCCTGCAAGGCACCGTGGGTGATGGCAGCAATCTCCACTTCCTGGAGTGGTTTCTTGTGAACTACAGGGAAAAACAATCAAGAAAATAAAACAAAACAAAAGAAAATAAATGGGATATTTACCTGAGAAAGTGTTTTTTAAAGAAAGGAATCCCACCGATCTGCTCGAAAGAGGAATTAGGGAAGAATTCTTCCCTGTGAGGGTTTTAAGGTCCCTCCCAACCCAAACCATCCTGTGATCTTGGCCCACAAGAACACTAGTTTTTGTAAACTTGGCTTTGATTCCCTATTTTGACTTAGGTTCCCCTATTTCTTTGCAGGTGCTGTTCCAGTGTTGAGTTCACATCAACCTCCTGTTCTAAAACCCATCTGCAACTATTCCTGCACACTGCAAGGCAAGGACAAAAGTGATCTCTGCAGGATTTCATTATGGATATTCTGAAAACAGGCAGCCTAAAAAGGCACTCATTACAGTAACATGCTGGCACACTTTTATACCTTCATCTGACAAAATTAAAATGTGCATGCCAACTATATGTAGCACTGGGAAAGCCTCAAATTCTTCCTAGAGAATGGAGCAGGACAGACAGACCACCTGTACCATCTGCAAAACCCCACTCTGTGAGGAAACAGCCTCCTGTCAAACTCAGGTGGGGGGCACAAGCAAAAAGAAAATCCAAGAGATATCAAACTTACCTTCTAGCAAATCAGAAGCTGATCCTAAACAGTACTCCATAACCAACTGCAAAAAAAAGAGAACATCATGCCTTCAAGTATCTCTGGAAGCATTTTGAAATTAGAAAACGTCTTTAATTCCAAATTTACATCACATGGTGGCTTTAATGCCCAAGTTAAGTGAAAAAAGCAAGCAGTAGGTTTTGTTGGCTTTCCATCAGAAGATGCAAAATTTGATTTTATTTTAGTACTGTTCAGCACAAACCCACAGCTATTTCAGTGCCTGTGCTGAGGATTGGAATGCTGCAGTGTCCATGTGCTCTGAATGCCCCTCACTCACCCACGCCGTGTGCTCCTTCAGGTAACAGCCCTTGTACTCTATGGTGTTGGGGTGCTTCAGCTGTTGGAGAAACTTGACTTCTTTGATGATATCCTGCCATTTCTAATGAAAAAAACAAAGCAAAAAGCATAAATACATTTCTCTTCTTAATCCTCTACATCCTTTCATGCACCACACAGAGTCTGAAAAGTGACCATAAAACTATTTTACAATAAAAATGGGAGGTCAGGGTTGCAAAAGCACAGCTGTAAATCAGTTGTCTGAGTCCCTATTACACTGGGATACCCCCAAGGTATTTTTAACAGCTTTAGGACTGCCAAAATATTTTTTCCCCATTTTAGCTGCAATGCATTTTACTTAAATGCTGCTGCTTTGCAAATTGAAGCATTCAGTGGCCTCCAAGTTAAGAAACTACAGAGAGTAGCAGTGAGCTGCCCACCTTCTGTAGCACAGCACAAAACCACTGACATTTGGGAGACCAACAAGCAAGCAAGGAGAAATGAGTTTAAACCACCCCTGTTTGCTCTTAACAAACAAACACACCCTGCACATCCACACACCAGCCCAAAGGAACAGAGGGTCCAAGTTCCACACAAAAATAAGAGGAACAGTTAACAAGCAACAACTGAAATGAGATTGAGATTAGCAGGTATTTGCAATTTGACAGATCCTCAAGAATTTCAGAGAGATGTGCTCCAGTGGCCAGCGTGCTCTTAACACACTTCTTTATAAAATTATTTCTGAAACAAGCCCCATCCAGGCATTCTGAATCCCCACTCACTTCCTTCAGCAGAACTATTTGTCAAAATTTGCATGAACTCATTTTCTCTCCCCAAACCTTCATGATTCCCATGGAAGGGAGCAGCAGCTCCTGCAGTAAAAGCTGTTCTGCTGGGGTCAAGGCAGAGCTGCAGCTCATTCCACAGCTCAGATTTCCACTGCAGCTGCCACAGCTCCTGAGTGCACAATTGCCTTTATTCCTCTTACCTCATTCGTTTGCTTGCCACTATAGGACATCTTCTTGACTGCCACCACCTCATTAGTGTGGGAATTCGTAGCCTGGAGTAGGGAAAGAGAAACAGGGAAAAAAGCAAGAAAGAGATTGAAAAAAGCTTCATTTCCATCTCCCCTCTCCCCACGGAGTGAGCTGTGCCTGTGGCAAATGCAGCCTTTTTTCTCCCATATCCTTGCAAGCTCCTACACCTCAGAGACATCTTCCTCAGGATAAGATTTACCACACAACTCTTAGGACACTTTCCCCTGATTTTATCCATCCATATCCACTGTTCCTCCCTCAGACTTTGTGCTGCTTCTTTATTAATAAGTAAAAGGCACAATATTGCACCTACTGAGAACCCTCAAAATACAGTTTTATTGGAATTGCAGTAGAAAGAGTTTTAGATGAACCTTTGGCAAAATGTTTGCCAAAGAAATAAATAAAGAGATGTATCAAAATCTCCATGATTTCATCCAAAAACTCCATACAACACTGACATTCTGAAATAGCTATTTCAATTTCCAGCTTCAAGAAGATGATGCAACCTGGAATTTATCTAAATCAAAAAGCTTTCCTTTCACTGCACTAGATCTTAGTTTTGTGATGAAGATTATGAAGCCATCAAAATTCTCCTTTCCTGCAGCCTGGATGATGTAGGGATTGTAACTGGAGCCTAAAAACTCAGGTCTGGAAAGATCTCTCCTTGCCTGCACTTGCCCTGCCCTCATTTCTGCATGTTAAGGGTAAAAATTATCAAGCTTTTGGTCTTGAAACAGTTGCTGAAATCTCTGTACCTCCAACCCTTTTTGGGACAAAAAAAAAATTAGTGACAGTTAAAAGCTTAAACTATAATAGGAGCTAAATGTGGTAAATCCTCCTTTCAAGTAATGTATTAACTAATGACATTTTTTGAGTCATGTGGAGACTTCAAAGAAAAACTGTGTTGAGTGAGCCAGTGGAGCTCAGGAATTACAGAAGGGAGGTGACACGGGCCCCTCACAGCACACACTCCTCAAATGAGACAGAGAAAGCTGAAAATGAGTAACTCTGGGATAAGGCAAAGCCCTTCCCCAGCACTTGCCACCCTGATTCAGCACAGAGAAGATCAAGAGTGTTTTACTCAGATGTATTAATGCTTTCTTTCTGCCTGTCACATTAACTCCAGGCAGCTCCACCTGACCATGGTATCTGTCCTTCCAGCTGGGATTTGTCCCTGAAGGACACACTGCCACCTTCCCAGAGCTGTGGGGGAAGTTGTGGCTGCACCAAGAGCTTGGGATGCTCCTGGCTGAGCCAACTCCCAGGGCTGTGTGAGCACACTTGGGGAACAGCCACTTGCTGAAGCAGTTTTGGGCCTGTTTGAGATGAAGCCTTGAGAAATGATATTGTTATCTCTCAAAATACACATGAAATACTTATATTATGTAAAATTTAAGGCTCTTCTCCTTACAACAGGAGCACCTCCAGCACCTCACACAACTCCAAACAGTGAATTGGAATGCTTAACATAACTCATGCTACCTATGGCCAGCTAGAGGTGTCAGGGATCTTATCTTAATACTTTATTGTCTGATATTTAGAAACCCAGTTCCAGTGAACCTGATCCTCCTGAGGGGCTGACCATGGTTCCAAACAGCTTTAATTTGGCTTTAACTGATTTTTTCAATATTGATTCTATTTCAGTCTCACTAATGCCAATTGGATTATAATTATTTTCAATTCCAGTATTTGGATTTGGCTTTGATACCAACTGTAAAAGCACCATTTTTCTCATTTCCAGATGAAATTCTCCTGCCTGTATCAATGAATACCATACATCCTTCCTGCCTGAATTCCCATTCCTCTGAGGACTCTCTCTTTGCTTTTACCATAAAGGAATTTGCAGTTATTTCCAAGCATCTTGAAATCCCAGTTTGGCAAATGAATTTTCAGCTGTTGAAATTCAACTTCCAGCATCAAACAGCACAAAACACCGAATACTTGACCTGGATAGCTGGGGGCACTATTAAGACTATAGCAAACTGCTACTATAAATACAGCTGGGACATTAGAGAGATCAGGAGTGGCTTGGAAACACTTATTTTGAGATGTGTTATCACAAAACTAAGGTACACAAAGCACTAAAAACTCAAGGAACACCTCCTTCTACCAACGCTCAAAAGCCTCCAAAACGTCACTTGAAATGATTCCATTCTCCAAAAAAAGAAAGAGCTCTACTTACAAAGTAAACTGCTCCGAAACTTCCATGTCCAATTTCATGCAAACCCACGAATATTTCCTCAGGATCATCTTTGTAGAACAGGTCAGCTATTTCTGGGTCCTTTGGCACCCCTTTGCGCATGTTGAAGCGTGTTAGGAACTGGTTTGTGCTCTCAGGTCCCAACCAATTTCTTCCTTCATCGACAAAGCCCTTTGCAGACAGCTCTCAGCACCTGGTGGGAAAGTTCATCTTTAATCTGCTTCCCCTGCACGTGCTCCTGTTCACACTCCTCTGGCAGCAAAATGAGAGGAAACACTTCCAGCAGCAATAGGCTCCAGCATTGCTTCCTCCCTCCAGCTAATTCTTTTTAATTATTAGTCTTATTTAGATAGAGAGATTAAAATGAATTCAGGATACAACAGTTCTTTATCTCACACAGGAAGCAAGTGCTGCAGTGACACTGAAGTCCACTTGAATTCAAGAATCCTGTTGCTATGCAAAACATCCTGTGACAGGAGTTTGTTATTCTTCACGCCAGGCTCCCAGTGTGTCAGTTTTTAGACTCTCTCTGTTGTTCCTCCTACTTTCCTGGGCTGTTTGCTTTGTTTCTCTACTCCCAATTGCCAGCTGGTGCTGGTGGAAAAGTCAGCTGCTATTCCACAGCAACACTTTGCAGCCATGTAATTGTTATTTCTCTATTTATTTACTCAGAGCTGCTCGACAGCCAGTGCTGCTGGATTGAGATCCCTCCCAGCACTTGGAATTGCTTTTGAAGAATCCTGAACTCCATTCTATAAGGTAGATCTTTGCCTCCTTAAAGTCTTCCCTTAGCACAGAACTGAGCTGCACCTAAATGAAGACTTTCAGTACCCATCTCTAAAATTTTATTTGCGTGGGAAGGAAAAAAAAAAAAGGAAGAAACATCCAAATATCACAGAGTTTTCCATTTTTAACAAAACATCTTGAAAAATCTGCCCTGACTCATGAAATACTGGTGTGCAAAGCGATGATGGGGGCTTTTACCCTTTGGCTTGTGAAAGGCAGCAGAGGAGCTGCAGCTGAGTCACCTGGAGCAGTTTGCAGCAGCCTGGAGCAAATCTCAGAGCTACCTGCACACCTGTGGTTCAGCATCTCATTTACTGAGGTCACACCTTGTGCACAACAAACTGCAAACACACACCAGAACCTTCAGCCCGTGCCATGATCTAAGCCAGGGCAACATTTAATGGGAGACCAGCTGAAATGGAACAATCAGAGAGATTTACACCTAAAACACACATAGCAAAGGCTTTAGAAGGTTTTGGACTCCAAGTGCCATGTGGATTGAAGCAGATTTTTGGCCTGGTGCTGAGACAGCCTCCCTGGCTCAGGGTCAGTGATGGAGCAAGGAGGAGAGGAGCAGTGAGAGGAGCCCACCTGGATAAATGTGGCACCAACCATGCTCTGTGGCTCACATTCCTGCCAGCAGCATTGTTCCGTCCTCCCAGCCCTCCAGACTCTCCTATTCTGCAAAGAAAAACAAGGAACTGTATTTAGAAAACTGAATTTGACGTTTTACACCTTATGCTAACACACAAAAACACCACATCCAGTAAAGGCAGTGACTACAGGGCCCCACTGGAAAGCACAAGAGCTGGCTGAGAATGCTAATGGTGTGTCCTTAGGCGAGGATAAGCACTTCTGTGCTCCAAAGCCCTTGGACTACTTCTCTTTGGAGGACAGAAAAGCAGGAAAAGAGGTTAAATGCCAAGTTCTTTGCCTTTATAAAGACCCTTAAGCTTGCTAGGGCACAGGAAGTTCCCTCTCAGACCCTGCTTTTTAGATCATCTCTAAAAAGGACAAAGCTTGGAAAAAAAATCTCCATTCCTGGAAGTGTCCAAGGCCAGGCTGGACAGGTTTTGGAGCAACCTGGGCTGGTGGAAGGTGCCCCTGGCCACAGCAGGGGAGTGGAACTGGATGGGTTTTGAGGTCCCTTCCAACCCAAACCATTCCAGGATTTGGTGAGAAGCTCCCAAGGCTGCATCCATTACTTGACTCTCTATGTTCTCCCTGACAACACAAGAGATTCCAGGGAAAGTCCTGGGCATTGGGAAGTCAAACTGTGCTGAATTCCACCAGGGAGAGGATGAGCAGTGGAAAGATGGCAAAGGAATGCCAGCCAGTGAGCCCCATCAGGTCACAGTGAGGGATGTCACCCACTGCAGCCACCCACTGCAGGGCAGGGACACCCCAAAGAGCCACTGCTGTCCCCCCAGGGGAGTGGGGCACAGGCAGAGCTGGGAACCAGCCTGAACTCATGGAAAATGTTATCCTGTAGCTACATGCACAGCAGAAACCCTTCCAAGCTAAGCACAGTGCAATAGTTACACTGCCAAAATGTGAATTAATAGGCACCTGATTCAATGACACACCAACACACGCTCTTCTTTATTAGGGAAAAAATAAATGAGTAGAAATTTTCAGGCTAATAGCTAACATTACCAAAAATGTTATTTTTGTTACTTTATCTCACCACAGGCCAATGCTATGGAGCTCTTAAAAGGCTATTTGAAGAGCACCAAAAAAAGGTTCTGCAGTATTTTATTTTTGAAAAAAAACATCTCAAGTATAAACAAAAGCCAGATGAATGAATGATTATTCATTTTCAGCTGATTAGCTTCACCCATAGGTGCTATATTTACTACAGCCCTGCAGACAGGGCAAAGAATGCAGTATTTCAGGTCTGGCATTCTTCAGCCAACAGAAAAATCCATCTGGCTTTAAAAAAAATAAAAACAAACTGATGGAGAAAACAATTTAGCCATCTCCAGTCAAATGAACCTCTCTGCCATTAAGAAAGCTGTGCAGCTCCAGTATTGAAGGTATTTAAAATGGGAGGCTAAATGTCAATACTTAGAGTTAAGCCCTAAGTAATAATGTCATTTTCCAATTAGGGCAGACATGAGCAGTGAGGCAAGTAAATCTCCTCAGTAAATCTGCTCAGCAGGACTATTATTTCCCAGTAATGAATATCAAAAAACTTAGGATGGAAAGGGCATCAAGAGCGACATGAGTTGTGCTGATTGATCAGAGAGTGATCCAGAGGATGCCACAAACACGGAGAGCCCTCTGCACTGACACCAGCACAGCACCAGATCCACAGTCTGGGCCTGGGACAGTGTGAAACACCACAAATACACTTCACACCTCTTCCCTTTGGGCTGGCAAGGTCACAGATCCTTCACAACTCTCCTCTAGATATGTGGAGACTGAATTAGAAATGGTTTAAATCAAGAGCACTGTAAGAGCTGAGTGCAATTAGCAGAAAAAAATCAAGGTCAAGGTATGGTCAATCTGAGCAGGTTCTTTTCATTACATAATTTCTTTTCATAATACACCAAGAAACAATTTCTATCAGAGGCCTGATTTCTGCTTTTCATCCTTGTAAAGCAGCATTTGAGACTGTGCATGTCCTGAAGACCTGAAAAGGAAACATCATTAATCACACTGGCAGTGACTTGGGGAGAGACAAGTGACTCAAGATTTTGAGGGCTTGAGAGATACAGCAGAGTTTCATCAATGCCGAGTTTCCTCAATGCTAAGCTCCCATTTAAAAACCATGAATTAACTGCTTTTGCTACAGGTGTCTGCACAGAGGTTCTCTCCTACCACTCACGATTGCCAGGTGCTGTATTAATAACAGCAGAAAACATCCTGCCCTGAAAATAAAGAACAAAACACAACTGGAAGCATCTTTAAGAGCAGCTACACTACCAACATGTCCAAATAATCCATAGATCTAAAATTATGTCTGCCAATAAGATAAACTTAGGAACTCCAACTGTGTGGCTTGTGCAAACAAAGTTTGAATTGCATCTCACAGCACCATAGGGCTGTTTCAAATGTGCCCAGAAACACACAAAATTAATTTTAGTTCCTAACTACACCAGGGTACTTCCCAAAACAAGGACAAAGTTTTCCACTTCGTGCAGAAAAACAAACTACAGGAAACAGGGTGGACCAGCAGCAGATTCCACTCAGAGGAGGAGCAACATGACATGGCTCATGCACCCATTTTTAGATGCCTATTTTGAGGGGAATAAATTCACATCAGAATTATTTTCCCAAGAATAGCAAGCACAGAGCCCCATTTCATCACTTCAGTCTCTCCAAAACCCGGAATACAACGCAAAGAAGAAAATTCTGAGATAAATTCAGCTGATAACTGTCCTGAGTAAGAAACCTTTCAAGCTTGAAGGAAGGAAGGTGCTCAAGTTCCCCTGCAGTCCTCACCCACAAACGGACATGGTTTTGTTGGTTTGATTTGGGCAGTTTTTATGTTGTTTTTAAGAAGCTGCAGCTCTTCCCCTTCCCTTGAATTGGTCCATATGCCTGGCTGGCCAGGCCAAACACAAACACTCCAACCTGGGCTCATTCCCTCTCATGATGACCACAGCTCTGGATCAACAGCCCACTATTTCAGAGCAGCTTTTGGGAGAACACTCTGGAACCTCCCCATTTTAAGCTGTTCAGCATCTTTCTTTGATTGTTAAGAATTACTTTCCCAGCTAACTTGATGTAAGTGAACACAACATGTGGGATTTTTCCAGGCACTTCACTCATTTTAATGCTTAAACCAGTCAGATTCACAAAGCTGGCACAGAAACTCAAGCTACGGACAGGGCATACAAAAATCACCTCGAAACTCAACCTATGGACAGGGCATACAAAAATCACCTCCACTACAGCCTTTGCTTGCTTAAGTTAATCACCAATTCCAAGGCACTCAGGAAAGGTTTCACTCTGGTCTAGAAGCAGCAAGTCCTCTCATGTCCTTCCCTCAGATTTCTCTGAAGCAAAATGATTCACTCAGAACAGAACCCGAACAGAAGGTACACAGCGACCTTCAGCAGGAAAAGACAAATATTCCTGAGCATTTGGGGCTCTGCAGATATCAGGGCAGTGCTCCCCCAGGGCACACAGCAGGAGGAGCAGACTCAGGAAATCGGGACACAGTCTGCCAGGAAAGCTGGACAAGGTGAACAGAACCAGCAGCAGCTCCTCCAACCCCAGCTCTACTGCTTGGCTTTTCCAAGGAATAACCTCCCAGAACACCCAAGTCCATGCCACACGCACAGAGCTGGGTGCAAGCACAGCTCTCCAGCACCTCCAGCTTCTGAGGAGCAGTGCCAGATTTCCCTTTGGGGTGTGTGGCTGCACAGTGCCCCTGAATTCCGCGCCGGCCCGCTCGGGGCTGGGGCAGCGCGGAGCTCGCGTGTGCATCAGGTCACGCCGAGTTCACACATTACTCATGCAATAAAACCCTGAATCACAGCTCTTCTGACCCAGGCCACTGCTGCACAGTGCCCCTGGGGGATGAAATCCAGCTAATAACTTGCAGGGCTTGTTGTAGATAAATACCTTCACAAAAACCAGCTTTTTAGTTTTTTTTTCCGGATGAGGAGTAGTAGTTTTGAAGGAAACATTCAGTTTATAATTCCCCTATTTATGCAGCAAAAGATAATAAACTTATTAAAAAATTAAAATATAAGATGGCCTTATTAAAAAAAATTAAAAAATAAAATGAGTAGGCTTAAATCAGTTTTAGTCATTGGGAATGTTTCAACAAGTATGAAATCAAGCCACAGGCCAGCCCTCCCCAAAGGAATAGTCCCAGTTGTGCTCTAGAATTCCACTGCTTTGCTAAATCTGTATAATCACAGCTACCCAAAATCATGGGGTATGGCCTGGGCTTTAGTTTACAAGTCAAACAGCATCATTCTCACATGAGAGATGTAATGAAAAAGCAAGAAGCACTGGGTGTAGCTTCCCAACAGTTATCCTGCTGAATTTGAAACAATTTAATTAAATATGTATGCCCTTGTTAAGTTTAAGGGTAACTAACATGTCTTGGATTAGAACCTGTATTTTACCATAAAATCTAGAGAGCATGCTTAGTTTCTCAGGTTTAGTTAACAAGATTAAACACTTTCAGTCATGAAATAAACCTTGCCTAATTAAAAATAAAGGGAAGAAAAAAGGCCTTCTGCTCCCAGCAACAACATTTCATAATATTTCATCATGGCACACTTGAAATAATTCAGCAGTACATCTGGAAGGGAGGAAAGATCTGTGAATCATTTTAAACCCTAACACACATAAGCCCAAATAGCATCATACACAGAAATACAAATTCCATCAGACCTCCTCACCAAAACATCTCTAAAAAGCATCACAGATGGGTCACGAAATGGAGAAAATTGCCTCCCTATTTTCATCATTTTTTTCCTTCTCTTTATTGTTTTTATCAGGCTCCTCATCATGTTGCTTAAATCTCCAGACCATTATAAATTGATGAGTATTATGCTGTGTGTGCTGCTCAGAGGCACAAATAAGTCATCGGATTTGTTTGTGGAAACCTCAAGAGACACCAGCACACTCAGAGTTTCCTACCTATTAATGTAATGGCTTCCAAAGAGCTGGACCCATTTTGTGGTTTCAAGCTATTTTTAGGTACTTTTTAAGAAGAGTTTATGTTTTGACCATCACACAATCAAGAAAAATAAACCAGAAAATCCATCCAGCAGCTGACAAATTTATTTCCAGAGCTTTCCACAGTGTCCAGGGTGCTGCTGCAGTGAGATCTGAGCTGCTCCTACTCACCTGCAGTCCAACTCAGAGCTGTGGCATCCCCATGGGGGACACCGAAGCCACCACAGTGGCCACCAGGTCATTTAAATAGAAAATGAGGCTGAAACCTCATCTCCATCTCCTTCCTGAAGTGTAACAAGTGACTCACACAATAACTCCGAACACAACAGAATTTTTGTATTTTTAAGGCCTTATCATGACTTAAAGAGCCTGACTTCTGATTTGTCCCTTCAAGCCAGAAACTTTTAGATTTAACCACCTGAGGTGAACATGTAATTATGTTACTGGACAGTCACTGCATGCTCATCAAGGAAAAGGTGTTTTAGGAGAGGCACATGAACACATTTATGTAAGAAAAGCCTGCGATGCCATTTGGGGCAAAACGTGATTTCATTATGTAAGTGCAGGGCAGCGAGTGCTGCTACAGCTACGTGGATTCTGTCATAACATTAGCTGACTTTGAAAAAGGAGTTTTCTATTTCAAAATCCTGTTTATTCTCCTGGTGCAAGGAAACATAAACTGAGGTAGGGATTTTCTGGACGCGGCATCGCAGCCGAGCTGGCCAGAAGGGATCCTGCAGGAGGTCCTGACACACAGCAAGGAAACAGATCCAGGCTGTGTGCAGGGAGCAGGCAGAGAAAAGCATTCCCTGGGCCTGCAGGGTGAGAACACCTCTCACAACAAACCAAACTGAAGGTTTGAACCTTTTTCTCCTCTTTGAAGGGACAGGGGAAGGCACGTGTGGAGCAGGTTCTTCATGATTCTCAGGAAATCCAGGAATCTTCACCGTGACTGACTGTCAATAAACCAACCCTCATAAACCAACCCCAAACTTCCATTTGACAGCAGATGAGTTGCACAGGGCTGTGTGTGTTGTTCCTCCTCCCCAGGGGTAAAAGGGAAAAGTTTCTCACCCTGACCTCCTGCTGCTGGTTTATTCAGCAGAAAAAGCCACTCCAAGACATTTCCACAATATTCCCAACCTGGCTTTCCACAATTCCATGCTCTATGTGTCCCCCAAGACACACATATATGAATATATCACAATATATGACAATATATTATATATTTATACTTTTTATTTTTATATATAAACATTTTATATCTAAAATATATAC